>JAYEVD010000896.1:0-107817 GCA_036346405.1 Phyllostachys edulis | reverse complement strand
GATAAGCTATTGGAGAAGTGGTCCTTGTTGCATGACACGGACGGCGCAAGGTATGGCATAATGACCACTAAGCTTATGGTGTACAACTGGGCTCTTAGGGGCCTCCGCTTCACCACTTGTCGCCATCGTGGAAGACGCTCAGAAGGTACAATCGATATTTCAGTGAAAGGCATGCAAATGCAACACTTCATGTAGCCAACCCACATACACCGTATTACTCAAAGATTATAGTGTACATGCAAAGCCAAGATCGAGAAGGGTCGCGGGACACGCCTTCATGATGGGAAGTACGGAGCATCGCTCGACGTGTTCTTCGACAAGTCGATTTGGGACTACTCGGCCTCTTGTTACCCACGAGGTGTGCCTTGGAGATCCCGTGAATGAACCTAGTCAGACATGCAACAAGCCAAAGCTCCTTCACAAGTCATGCTCTTATGTCCTCGCCTCATGCAGACCATCAACATGGACTCCATAGAACTTCATGCCTGAGTACTTCATGAAGGAGAGGGTGTGCAGCGTGTGTGGCGAGCTAAGGGCTTCATGGTTAGGGCAACTTTGCCACGCTGGATATGGCATGAGGACTTGGATTCCTGGATCTTGACCTCGTTGAAGGGCGAGAAGGGCACCCAGAGAGTCATCATATTAGGAATGATATGGACGAGGGGAAGCAGAGCAATGGGTAGACGCTATGCACTAATGCACCAGAATGCCACATCGCGAGAAGTTGCAAGGTGCTTGCCGATAGGTAGGAACACCGCATGAAGTGCAACACCACTTGTTGTGTGTGTAGTGGTACTAACATAAGAAATGCTAACATGTTGTAACTTGTACTTCGCTTAGTGCTTTGCTTGTTGTACAAAGTGTGAAACTAATTGTATCGTGAATTGCAAACTTTAACTTCATTGTCGCGTCAATTTTTCGTTGTTACCTATCTCTACAAAGTAGGACATGACCTCGCTCGCAGCGGAGGACGTGACCTCGCCTCGCAGCGAGGACGCGACTCGCCTCGCAGCAGACGTGACTACTTCTCGCAGCAGACATGACTACCTTCGCAGCAGACGTGACATCGCTCTACAAAGCAGACATGGCCACTCTTCGCAGCAGACGTGACTTCTCTGGCAAAGAAGGACGTGACCACTCGCAAAGCACTAAGAGACCAATCGACTACCGCTATAGAGCCACTACAGATGCGCCCCTCATCGCTATAAACACAACGCCACTCTCGCCAGAACTCTACACCAACTACACTACCTAGATAACATAGACAAGGAGAAGGAATGGGAACACATCCGGAGTTTTCAAGGAATGGGAGGCTCTCAAAGATACTAACGCCGCCAGAGGGCATTTAGTCAAGAGCCTTACACTCACCACCCACTGAGCTCATTGATCTAAGGAGGATGCCTCGTGAGTACTCTCAATGATTTCGGTCGAGCCACACCCCCTATGCTTGTTTAACACCTCCGTATAGGCCCCGATAGGGTGGCGACACCCCTTTGTTGGTGTTAGGACGCCTCGCAAGTGCATCAAATCAACCGATTTAGTGGTCCATTGGCTAGCGCTATTGGTGCGCCCAAACTTCGCATGGACTACCCCACCATAGGTTTGACACGCCGAGCCACAGCAACCAAGAATGAAATCGATTTCAAAGGCACACCACTATTTTGCTTTTCGTTACGCCATAACCACATCTCTCTTCCCACCGTAGTCTCCGCCTGGCCTGCGCGATTTCACCAAGGATCGACGACAAGATCTACCCCACGACATGTGGATGTCCGCCACACGTAAGAGATGGGCGAGGAGGACCGCGGGCTATGAAAGGCGCCAAGAGTCAGCAGGATGAGATGGAAAAGAAGAAGAGGCGGAGAGGCTGCACGAGGAGTAGGAGCGCGAGCATGCCAAAGTACACGAGGTGGAGAGGGCACAAAAGAGGCCATCGCGGCAAAGCTAAGGCGCAAGGCGAGGAGTACAATGTCGAGCCGGGCCTAATGGCAAATGGTCACGCTCCACGCAGAGTTCGAACCTCTTTGTCCATATGTCCCATGTATTTCTAATTCCTAAAGGCATACGTACTATCCTTGGTTAGTTCCACAAAGATGCCATGTAACCCCTCGTCGGATCAATTGTCATGTTGTTATCGTTGTGCTATTTCTCCAAGTTCTCCACCGTATGAATTCCCTAGCGATCGCAATATCACTTACCTTCCTACTAACAAATCATTACAACCTTAAACATCCTCACAAAATTCTTCAGAAATTTATCACACTACAACAACATACGACGATCACAAAATATTATTGCGAGCCTAACAGATTTTGTACCCTTCAGATTCTACGAAAATCACAAATGGACCAACCAACCTTGTCACCACCCTTTTATTTCCAAAAACAATTAACCTACAAACAAGATTTGCTAAATGTATTACCCACAAAAATTATCATTTATTCCCCACAATTATTTCCCATCGATTCACAAAATAATAATGTTATTATTTTAAATCACCCGATGGTCGAGCAACAAGTGGAGTAGTCGCCCAACCGCTGAGCGACTATCATAATTCGCTTCAACCACCGCTGATCGCTACCACGCGTAGCTCTACCATTGGGCGATTGGATCACGCCCAATGGTTGAGCGACTAGTTCCAAGTTGTCGAATGGTCGAGCTTAAATATGATTATTTTGTAAAATAAAAAGGAGGTATATTACTATATTTCGAATAAAAATTGATTATTTAAAAAATCATTTCATATAAGTGTACTGCTCAGAGGAATTTGTAAATATAGAAAATAAGCTCCAAAAATTATGAATTTTGTTTTGAAGGCTCGTTACACATTGCACTTGATTGTGTAATGTTTCACAATTTGGATTTTAGGTTTTGGGAATTAGGTTTCATGAATTGCCACACAAAGTACTCATAACACAATTAGGGTTTCGTAAATTAGGGTTTCCAATGGAGTTGTAATGTATGTTTTCATACATAAAATTGACTTACATTTCGCTGCTAAAGCATTACATATTACACATGCGGTTTATTGCAATCAGATGAAGAAGGAGGAGGTATTATCACATGTACCTCGATCAAATAATCACATGTACCCTCGATCAATAAGACACTTTTGTAAATTTATCATTTAATATGGATGATATTCTTTATATCAGATAAATTGTATAGGCTACATAAGCTTGCATAAGAACCAACTAAGCGAAATACTTAGCATTATATGATCTGCATGTCACGTATTTCCCTCAGTTGATTCATATACAAGCTTATCTAGCATGTGGTACAATATAGTATTAAAGAATATCATCCACATTGAACCGATAAATTAACAAAGAATATCCTATCTATCATCTATGCAATGATTTCTACAACTAGTCTCCACGACGCCATAGCCACTGCCCCTTGTCTTGGGGCCGCCACGACGATGACGCATTTAGTGTTGAAGCCGTCCATGTCTTGCAATTCCATGATGTAAGTGGATCATTCAACAACAAACATAACAAGGATGTAAATTGTATATAACTTACGTCTTGGATACAGAGTTTGCCTGGGCGACCGGATATGCTACGACGCCGACCGGTCTCGATCGAAGAGCCTTCCTTCCCTTTGTCGTGGGACTCCCCACGCCGTTGTCGTGATGTCGAAGTCATCTATGTCCTCGCGATTCCATGATGTAAGTGCACCGCATGCTGAAAAACGAATAATGATGTAAATTCTACATAACTCACATCGTCGATATGGAGGCGCTTAGGCGATCGATATGCTATGGCAACTGCCTCACCAGCAGGAGCCTTCCTCATCTTGGGACTCCTATGCTCTGTTGTGTGTCAAGTCCCCATGTTCTCGCGACACGGGCCGGATGCTTGCATGTTGTTAGAAGAACGAAGGGCAAATACAAAATCAAGGCGCGAATTGTATGTAACCCACTCTTCAATATGGAGTGCTCCCGGAGATGGGAGAAGCTATGCCGATCGCCGGTCTCAAGAGTGAACCTTCCCTCCTCCGTCGGGCGAAGTCTTAGGCTCCTTCTGCCTCCTCAAGAGGGTCCGGTGACATAAGGTTTCCACCGTCAAGATCTCGGCCCGACGAGAAGTGCAACATGTACTGCTAGATGAACGCCTCATCATACATCTTCGCCATCGATCTACTAAAAGAAGTGGCAAAGGCATCTCGGCCGGCATTACATGGGGATGAAGTTAAAAATTATGAAAATCAATGTAGGGAGAGGAAAATCGATGTGTGCGAAAGAAACGCCATTTAGATGGTGCTCGACATGTAGTACGACAACGGAGGTGTCTAGTGTGTGGATTGAATGATCTCTATCGGCTCGCCACACACACATCAAGTGACCGTAAACCGTGGTGATACTAGAGCATCTTTCATTGAATAACTGGTATTGTAGATGTTTGGCCTTCGCGACAAGCCACTTGCGCTTCTCCAACATCCTCACATAGAAGTTTATCGATGAGTTCGACATATCCGGTATTGTAGAAGTTTCGCATATAACCTGCTTGTTTTAGAACCGAACTTACGTAAAGATTGTTTGATTCGGGGTCTCCTAGAATGAAATCACGCAGAGATTGACACGGGATTTTATACGTGTTCAGCCTTCTCCGGAGAGAATAATAACCCTACTCCTGTGTGTGTATGGTATTGAGTGTATTCTCAACAATCGGGAAAAACTCGACTATTACAGATGATAGTGCTTGTATTTCGACGCTCTTCCCTCTCGATTGCCGCTTTATATAATACGTGAAGGAGCGGCAGCCCAGTGAAGCGGCCCATCACATCTCGTAACGCATGACGCTGGTAGTAATCACCGCGATAATCCTCCACGCCGCCTAACAACTATATACTAGAGATAATGGAGCATTACGCTATTATTTCAAGGCAGTAGTAACAGATGATGATCGTTGAATCCTTTAATCAATTGGGCCTACTTGTCTCAGAGGTTTAATTGATCATAAGGTGGTCATATGACCTAGTCGAGAAGAACCCACGACTATGAGGTAGTCGAAAAGACTTACGACTATGGGGTAGTCGAGCATAACTTACGACTATGGGGGTGGTCGAGAAGAACTTACGACCATCCAAAGAGGCTCTTCCTTATAACATTTAAGGGTATACTCAGTGACCATATGACGCCATATTTACTTGGTTAAGGAGTTATAGATAAAAGATAAAATGAGGATTATTATATCCTCGCCAATAACAAAACAAAGTGGACAATACATTAAATTACGACATTGAATGACTCGCCGCATTTGAGCTCGGCCTATTGGGACAATCCTTCATTAAGTGCCTTGGGGTCTTGCATATCCTCAGACTTGATTGTGTAGCTAATATCGGTACTTTGGTCGGCATTCATGTCGCTTTCGAGCGCCACGCCATTGTCGTCCCTTTCCTATTGTCTTCAAGGCCTTGTTCGGCCCTATTGCACCCTATCCACCAAAGATCCCGGTAGTTCATGTCCAAGCCATACGAGTGAAACTCGTGACTCCATGTGCCTAAAAGGTGTTGCATGTCGAGTACTCTTGGAGATGTACGTGTAGACATTCCGCCCATTTGCGACACGCTTTGTACACATGCGAGCATGGCTTGTGCAGAGCTTCGATTTATTGCATGTGTATGTCGCCACATCACCTGTGGTGCATGCCTGCTTCTTTCCTCCCCGACATGATCTGTAACATATTTCTACCAAAGCCGGTCTCGATTTCCTCCCGAGGCCATTGATCACCCGGATGTCGTGCATTTAGACCTTCTCCATCTTCTCGTCCATGTGCCTCTGCATGTTCTCGACCAACGCTTGCCTTCCTCCATCTATCGCTTGGCCGCTGTGGCTCTATTGATGAAATAACCAACTGTGGGAGTCCATGTCTCCTCGACGATTGTGGTGATAGGGAGGTACCGCGACATCTTTGAGGGCTACTGTACACCTCCGACATGTTGGTCGTCATAATCCCGCACTCTGACCGCCTATGTCATAGAGAAGGGACAATTTCTCCAATTCAGAGCTGGTGATGAATCCACCCGAGAAACTTATAGCACTACTGGTCGCTTCTCCTCCAAGACTTCCAGAGTGGACTCTGTATGCCTCAGAGTCCGGTGTTCGTGGTCTCTAGACGGACTCAAACTTCGTGATCCGGTTCTCGCACACAATGCCTTAACCGCCTTCACAACTTCGACCGCAGAATCGCGTGAACAAGTTAGATGCAAGATGCCTCGCGCACCACTTGGATTGCACGCCGCTCCACTAGTGAGGGATTTCGGCCCCATGCCGCATGGTGTTAAGGGCCGCCAATGACCCAAAGATTACGGCTCTGTGATAAGGCATATGTTGCACCGCTTCTCCCACCACCGCTTCTTCTTCACGTCACGGGAACCACAACCAATCGGATATGTTCTCGCTTCAAAATGGCAATGCCACCGAGAGAAGCTCGGTCATTCACGCTACCGCCACCGCTGTGAGAATGGTGCCCTGTAACTCCTCAGGAGGAAAGTGCCATCCATCGTGAGCACAGACGACAAAACTTGAAGCCCCGAATAGCTTGGGCGAAAGTCCGCAACACTTGGTCCAAGACGAAGCAATTGGGACCTCCACAAGATCTTCACTCTCAAGCTTGTTTATGTACGTGCTGTGGTTTGATTCAAGAATCTAGTCAAGCAATCTCGATACAAGGTTGTACGCCAGATGTCCCGTGATATAGACTCGATGACCTTCTACTTGGCTCGCTTGACCTTGTCAGAGCTAATCGGATAACCAAATAGATTGGAGACTTCGACATCAAGATCTTGGGGAGACTCGACATATCCGGCTGAACTAGGTGTCCGATGGGGCTTGCAACATATGCGAAAGTCATGTTCCGACATTACTCATAGGCTCGCTAAGCTTGCAAGTGTGGTCGATCGCTTTGACCCCGAGGACCGAGCTAAAGATCTTCGCCATTGAGCGCCGACCTTGTTATTGCAGCCTTCCATTACGACTTCATCGTGATATCGTCTCGGTTAGACCAAAGGCACTTTGACACATGGTAGATGGACAAGGCATACCGTATATAGCTTGTTGCATGGCCGCCTTGCTAGGGAAGCGATGCTCAACTAAGAGGGTGTCGGATCAAACCCCCACTAGGACCTTATGGTCAACGCTATTTAACTTTATACGCAGGCTAAAGAAACAAATAAACTCTTGCAAAGCAGTAATCTAAACTCTTGAAATGGCCAATCAACATGCCTATAAGCAATCGAGTGGATAATGCATCCTAATCCGCAAAACCTTCATAGTCCTCCTTCTGAAAGAACTCTTGAGCATCTTGATATTCTTCAACTAATCAACAAAGGCGAAAGTCGTGAGTACATAAAGCACTCAAAAGCCGCGGGGAAACAAAGATGCGATAATATTCATGCAAGGCTTGACAAGGTTAGTCAGTATGGTTCTTTGCGTAAAGCAAGATTGACAATAAATACAATATATAGATTGAAATGTGTAGTCGAAAAAATAATAAATAATTAAACAATTGCTTTGAAACAACCAAAGGAGCTACCCATTCACTCCCAACCAAACCATTGATAAGTGAATCCCCAATTTACCAATCGACACAAACCACTAAGTAATTACCCATTCACCAAACGAACATTATATTCATCAAGTGAACTTCTCATTTACACTCCGACACATTTTATAAGAAACTCTACCTCTCATGTGAAATCCCCGAGCACGTCCATAATCGCGGACACGACTATTCGAATAGTTTTAACACTCTACAGAGGTTGTACAGCTTTACCCCAAGAGATAATCAAATTATAATATCCGCTCATACACTTCCATTGGTGTGCGACTAAGAGATTATCATAAGGCATTTACGAAGCTCTGCTTTGACCTGGTTCTACTCGCTAAGGTTTCAACACTGAATGTCTTTCCGACAGACAGGCACCTCTTGCGCCCAAACACAACCAAATCAAAACATTGCTAATTAGTTAGCCAGTCACCGCCTTATACAGGATATGTGGTTGTACGATTAAGGCTCAATTCAATGGCGCACAAGATTAAGTACTTGACAAGTTACTCAAAGCGATCTTATCACAACCCACAACGCATAACCACACCCTCAATCCACCATCCACTCGCCCGAGCGAAAACCATTTTGTTTAACTAAGAGCAATGACATACCCTGTTATGGTACACCAATTTTAACAAGATTGGCTAACCACCACGATTCCATATATCATTAAGACAAGATTAATCATTATGACACATGTGATAATGAACCCATCGTAATTAAGCATAACTAAGCATATATACGATACCCATGTTGGTGATATAAATATGTCCAACTAAAATTATTCATGCTATGGTGAAAAAGGATTCATAATATTCAAATAATCAATGGAGGGATAAAGACAATAGGTGATAATAATCCCTAACAATTTGTATAAAGATAGCATGCAATTGTATAAAACTATATACTTTTGAAATCATAGTTTCAATATGCTCAAAGGACTACTACTTGCCTTGGAATAAATCTGCATCGGTCTTGATCTTGGTGCACTCCTCCAAGCTCAAAACTTCCCAAGTATAAACATGTACTCACAAACAAAGTAAATAAATCAAATAAATAAATAACAAAGATAAAACAAACTCAAAAATTAAATAAAAATCTCATATAAATAGAGATTGAATTTAAAATTAAATAAAAATCTCATATAAATAGAGATTGAATTTAGATGAATTTAGAAATTTTAATGGGCTCAATCGAGTTCTGATGAAGAAGATATAGGCTCGAAGATTGAAATCACATAAAATAATCGAAAATCGATTTATGGATTTAATGGAATTATTTTTCCAAGGAAAAGATAATTATGACGCCGCCTAACGCCTCATAGGGATTTCAAATTAAAAGAAAATAAAGATAATAGGTTGATGATGGGACCCAATCGCATTGAGATGGTGTATAGAGGACCGAGTCTACTAACTTTTGGCTCAGGTGGGATTTGGATATGCCACATGAACTAACACAGGGGCAAAGAGGTGAGGTGGATGTTGACTTGGCATGCTGAGGTAGGAAAGAGACACACGAGAGAGGGATAGAACATGGCCGACAAGCTTGAGCTCGCCATCGACTCAAGAATGGGCGGCAAAGGAGCTCCGGTGGATTGGCAAAATGAGTTCCCGAGACAATGTAGTCCTCCTGGTGGCGAGTTACGACGATTCCGCGATGGTTCGTCGTTGGCAGCTTTCATGGTGTGGCGGCCTCTGGCGATCGAGTGGCGATGGTGAGAACCAAAGTGAGCACCGCTTGGTATCAACGAGAGGATCACAGAGCGGCTCAAAACGACTGTGGTTGACTAGGCCAAAGAAAGAAAGGATGAACAGAGACGGGAACCACGACGGCGGCAAATAGGATTCAGAAGAAACCCAATTAGAGGTGGGATTGATAAGGTAACAAGAGACGACTTTGACGCTAAGGATAGGCCAAAGGCTCACTAGAAGTTAGACCAGAACGGCGGCGGTGACCAGATTTGTGGTAGAAGATGGAGTCAGCGATTTGATGATCTCTGGCTGAAGAGAGATGAAGCAACACGTAGAACGTGGAAGCGCGAATCCAGAGGAAGTGACGACGCCACCAGAGATGCTTTGACGGTAGAGAATTCCGATAGTGAAGAAGCTTCGGTGGCCGGCGGTTCTTGATGAAATCCGGTGCAACAAGGATGGAAGAGACACAGGCGCTTTAGGGTTTCGGTGGAGAGGCGCAAGGCGCAGATATTGACGCAGTCGGATCTTTAAATAGGGCTGAGAAGGAGGAGATTGGGAGAGAGCCGGTGCTACTCATGTGTTGAACTCGAACTCCAGGAGTTTGGCTCAGGAACGATTGAAGACGAAGAACACGTGCACTGATAAAGCGGTCCCACGTGGTAGTGGAAGGAAAGAGTCGCTAGGCATCGATTGGGCTTCACCAGCGCAAGAAGAAGAGAAGCGAAGGGCCGGATTAGGGCCGAAAGACAAACAAAAGAAGAAAAGGAAAAGCAGCTGGGACGAAAAGAAAGAGTTGGCCGAAGGAAAAGGAAATTCAGCCCGAGAGGATTTTGGAATTAGAAATTGATTTCTGATTTTAGGAAACTGAGACAATTAAAACTAAGCTCAATTAAATAGCAAATAAATTCCAAAAATTCCTAGAAAATTCTCTAGAACACCAGGAACCCAAATAAAACAAATTTTAATTTAATTGAAGTTTAGATTATTAACATTAAATATTTTTTTATTTCTGAAAATTCAGATTAAGCTTTAACTTTAACAACAAAATTCAAATGGTTATTTTAAAAAAACTTAAAAAACAGACCAAATTTTTGGGATGTTACAAACTTACCCCCCTTAAAAAGAATCTCGTCCCCGAGATTCGGACTGACTAAAGAATATGTTCAAACCTTGTTCACTCTTCTAAATGGATTTCTCTTACGAGTGAAACAAAGTCAGAATCGACGCAAGTCTAACTTAAAGACTTACCAAAAGTGATGTTCTGAACTGGTTGAACTTCTTCTCGAGTGATGTGATTAAGCCTTCGTGTTGTTGCAAGCTTGATGGAGTCCCCGACATTTCTGGTTTGGAGTCCGAGGCATTCCTCTTCCGCCTCGAAAAGAAGTCTCGGCGGTGTAGGTCCCAAATTGAAAGAAATTTGTGATGGCCCTTGCTTTAGCTGACACTTGTTCGCATAATGACCTGTCTCATGATAGTTTAAACATGTGATTCTTGCGGCATGATTGTTGGCCCTTTGATGCTGAGGATTGTTGTTGTTATTGACATTGGGAATTCATGAGTTTCCTACATGAGATACTGGTGCAGGGGTTCTGAATCCAACATATAAATTATTGGGACGAAAAGGTCAAGCAGCATTGGTTCTCGCTCTCAGAGATTATTCGATGAACTCCGTGTTGTATCACCTTCCTTTATGTAGATTCGCCCAACTCACGACGAGAATCTTTACAGTTTAATAGGTAAGATAGAAAAGCAATGTAGACGAGAGGGAAGAGCACAATAGACGAGATAGAACAAGATAGAAGAGATAGAAACAACTTAACTAGGGAAATTAGATTATACCTAAGGACAAAGATAAAGAAGACATAGCCGAACGCTATGAAAGAACAAGTAAACTCTTCAAATTAAAGCCTTAGTGTGATCAAGAATATAATGCTTAAAAGCTAACACCGCAACTCCCACTTACCACAACACAAATAAAAACCTAATGCAACAACGATCTAAAAGCGCTACTAAGACTCTTATAGGGTGGCTCCTACTCTGAACTAGAGAACGAAGACTCTTCAAAAACAACTGGAATGAAGCAACGAAGGTACTCTGGACGAACAGCTGGAATGAAGCGATGAAGATACTCTTGACGATTACCGATGATTTGACTTTTTTTTCTTCCGGACTAAAGAAATTAATGGGGCGAGGAAGTCAATTTAAGATTGTAAAACAAAATTAGCAATGATAAGAAATAAGATTTCTAGAACAAGATGAGAAAATAAAAGACTAGGATAAGAATGGAATAGACTGAAGTGAGAAAAGAAACATAATAGCTGAGAGAAGAACAACTACTCAAGTCAAATTAAGTTGATTTGATTTAGAAAATAAATTTTGAAGCCTTTAGCTAAAACGACCATGCTAAATATAAGGTTACGTTCTACAGTCGATGTGGCTTTGATACCACCTCTATCGGGAACCAAAAATACGATTCAGGAACCCTCTGTGTATTTTGAACTAATCCCAAATCAATAGCTAGCTCACACAAAAAACAGTGACAAAATACCATCCATTTATTCGATTTAACTAAAAAGATCTCAAAATAACAAATAGTAATAATAGTCGTACCTTATGGTCAACGCTACTTAACTTGCCATGTAGGGCTAAAGAAACAAATAAACTCTTGCAAATGAACGAAACTCTTGAAATGGCTAATCAACATGCCCACAGCAATCGCGTGGAGAACGATCCTAATCCGCAAAACCTTCATAGTCCTCCTTCTGAAAGAACCCTTGAGCAACTTGATATTCTTCAACTGATCAACAAAGACGTAAAGTCATGAGTACATAAAGCACACAGCAAGCCATAGGGAAATAGTATGCAAATAATATTCATGCAAGGCTTGACAAAAGTTAGATGTATAGTTCTTTTGCGTAAAGCAAAGATTGATGATAAATACAATAAATAGATTGAAGTTAGATCGAACGCACGGTGGTGATCGGATTTGTGGTAGAAGATGGAGTTAGCGATTCGATGATCTCCTACCAAGAGAGATGAAGCAACACGAGAATGTGGAAGCGAATCCGGAGGAGGTGACGACGCCACCAGAGATGCTTTAACGATAGAGAATTCCGCCGAAGAAGCTTTGTGGCTGGCTTGCTTGACGAAATCCCAAGAACAAGGATGGACGCTTGCGCTTTAGAGTTTTGGTGGAGAGGCACAAGGCGCAGAGATTGATGCGGTCGGATCTTTAAATAGGGCCGAGAAGGAGATTGGGAGAGTGCCAGGCTGCTCACGTGTTGAACTCGGACCAGAGTTTGGCTCTGAACGATTGAAGACAAAGAACACGCACTAACAAAGTGGTCCTGCAAGGGCAAAGGAAGGAAAGAGTCTAGGCACTAACTTAGGCTTCTACTGCAAGAAAGAAGAGAAGCGAGAGGGATGGATTTGCTAGGTTGGAAAGAAAAACAAAAGAAGAAAAGGAAAAGTAGCCGGAGGAAAAAGAAAGAGTGGGCCGAAAGAAAAGGAAATTCAGCCCGAGAGGATTTTGGAATTAGAAATTGATTTTATTTTAGGAAACTCGGATAACTAAATAGCAAATAAATTCCAAAAATTCCTAGAAAATTTCAAAAAATTCTATGGAACACTGTGAACCCAAATAAAAAAATTTAATTTAATTGAAGTTTAGATTATTCACATTAAATCTTTTTATTTCTAAAAATTTAGATTAAGCTTTAACTTTAACAAAGAAAATTCAAATGGTTATTTTTAAAAAAATTCAAAAATGCACTCAAAATTTTAGGATGTTACAATTATGTGCAAGTCTTCCTCCGAGATAACACATTCCGTGCTACCATCTTTAGGCTCAAAGCTACGCTGTTCCGATTGTAGAGGCCTGGCATCATCAAGGTTTCTGTGCCCGCGTGATGAAATCCACGTACACCATTGGCCTCCCAGAAATAGCCGCCTCACGCTAGGAGGCAACTGCATGTATCGCCTCCATGCTACGCCCAAATACCTTGACGAGCTCCCACACTCAAGATTCGTGCGCAGATGATCCCCTTGATCACAAGTTTCTTCGCCATTGCCTCCATGACAAACTCCTCCAGATGCACTCAAGCTCCTCGAATATTCATCGCCGAAAGTGCCCTCTCACCGATCGCTTATACTAGCATCTCAACAGTCCAACCCATCGGTCCGACCCGCATAAGACCATCGCCATAAAATACTACCAAGTCTTGCATGTTAGAAATTACTTAAATCCACAACAACCCCATTCGCAGACATGATGTAACAAACAATGACGATAAATTGCATGCAAGTGATCGATTACATATGTGTAATTAAATACTTAATACTTAATTAATTACTAGCAATTTGATTACTCCTCAAAAATTAATTACGAGTAATTATTTACTACCGTGCTTACCACTATCGAGCAATAAATAAATTAAGAGTAGTTAATTTCCACTAATTTAATATGCCGGACTAATCACTAAACTAATTACGACTAATTATTCACCACTAAACTCATTAATTATGACTAAACTAACTAATTATGCCTAATAAATTAGCACTAAACTAACTAATTACTACTAATTAATTACCACTAAACTAACTAATTATGACTAATTAATTACGACTAAATAAATTACGAGTAGTTCATTCAACTAATTTAATATGTCATATCGATAACTACTAAACTAATTATGACTAATTAATTACCACTAAACTAACTAATTACTTACTAATTAATTATCGCTAAACTAACTAATTACGACTAATTAATTACCACTAAAATAACTAATTATAACTAATTAATTACCACTAAACTATTTAATTACGACTAGTCGACTAAGATCGATTAATTCACGAATACTAGAATCCGACAAATTACCCGCCTTCGAGGAAAAACAATCAAAAAGCCGAGCGATGAGAAGCAAGCAAATACTTAATCTCCAAAATAATTATGCTACGCTCGAAGTTCTCGCCACGAAAGCACTAGAATGAGAAGTCAAACACAATTTTGTTTGATGAAAATAGAGGGAAAACCCTCATCAGATATAAATATATTAAAAAGGCCAAAGATAATTAGAAAGAAGAGGGCAAGAGTTTGCTAATCTCTAACCAAAACCTCTCAACCAAGCGACAAAATCCGACTAAAGAGAAGGATTGACCCTATGGATAACCATGACAAAAGCTTCTCTAAACACCCTCTCCCAAGCTAAAAGCGACACAATGCCATTATTAAAAATGACCTTATTTCAAAGGACCCAGATGGCCCAGCACGCCATAATGACTATCTCTTTGAAGCACTTGAGACCAGAGGAACCCTTGCCGACTTGAATGAGATCAATGACTAGAAGTGACAAATCACAAGTGATACCAATCAATCTCCAACACCATTGGCTGAAAGAACAAGTGAAAAAGAGATGCTTCAAAGATTTAGAAATGTGCCCAGAGCACAGAACACACTCATAACTCCCAAGATAAAACTTCTTGCGCTGTAGGAGTGCTCTAGTGTTTAACCTGTCTCGCAAGAGCAACCAAAAAAAGACTTTCTGCTTACTCAAACAATGAGACTTTGCGAAACACAATTGAGATGAGCGATGAGCGACTGTGAGAGTTCAGTATTTATAGCCGAGCGAAGGAGGAGCCGCTGCATTGGCGCTGGGAATTCCAAATGCGTTGTTCACGCGTAACATCATGCGGCAAGGGGGACAATGATGACGGCGATGATGTGTGGAGGAGGAGGACGGACAATGGGAAAGGTGGCTATCGCGACGGTGGTCATGCGGATCCTCCTCTCAACAAACGCATGACGGATCGGATATCGGGCGTTTTTGTTTCTCCGAGAACCTAACCGGTGTTTTTGGGATTTTTTAGGTTGTTCTGTGGACCACCGCAAGGTGGCCGCTGGCGAGGGGGGAGGAGGGCTTATGGAGGGGAGGTCGTCGCGCGTGGAAGGGGAGGGAGGGAGGCGCGCGGAGTGCGACGGGCACCGCACGGTGACCATGCGGAGGGGCCACCACACCATGGCCGTAGGAGGACGGCACGTGGCGAAGGTAGGGCGTGCCGCACGATGATCGTGGCGGCAGGTGTCATTTTGCAACAAAAAAAGAACAGCGTTGGTCATTCTTGCAAATACGGGGTGAAAATATGCCAATACGGCAAAAAAATCCTTGACCAGATGTCTGGAAAAGTACATGCCGTGCTACAGATGTCTTGTCCCACAAAATAGGAACTACTAACAACTATTGGTTGACATCACTGTCGATGGCAACATTTACTAAGCAAAGGAGCTAGCTAGATGAACCGGTCAAGGTTGTCACGATCTTGATTTTAGTTATACGATCCTACATTTGTACGATCCAGATTAACTGGACTGATCCAATCTCACAGTAAAGTCTTAATTCGGTAGAGTCTCAATATTATCACGATTCTAACAAAAAATGTAGAATCGTGATCAAAATTTTCATACAATCCTACCCGATTCTAGTATTTATTATAAATAATTATTTGTATATGTCCTTTCATTATAAATTTTACTTTTTATTTCTTCATGTCCATTATAATTTACATAAATAACAAATGACCTTTCATTTGCACTACATTTTGGCAAACAAAAGTTCTAAAAGGACTGACATTTAGCAACAGCCTGTACTCATGTTGCCGCCAATTCCATTGATAGATGATAGATAAAAGCAACCAGATCATCGTATTGTACCAGTTTATACGAGTCAAGATGCCAGCAGGTCGGGGTTGTTCAGCGATTGGAGTATGTGGATGGTGCAGCTTTCGAGCCAGATCTGCCCTACCTCAAATGAAATCCACCGCGCATTTAGCGTCTGGAAAAGAACAAGCCTTCCTAACGACGCCATAGAACTTTCAATTTCCATACATCAGACTTGACTTCACAAGCAACGACACACGTCCCCCGACTCCTATCTCGATTCTCTTCCATCCATCATTCTTTTCTTCCAAGAGGCCGCTGGAACATGTGGATAGAAGTAGAATATTGGTGACTGAGTAGTAGGGCAACATATCAGGTGGACATGTTCTATTGTATGGACATATAGACATGAGCCATCTGGCTGTCCATTGCGAGATCTGCGGCGCCGGAGATCCAACTCATGAGCGCCGCAGCGGCAGCCATTTTTGCCTCCCCAAAACGAGGAGCGAGAATCATCAAGATTCCCACCCGTGAGCGAGTGAGCATCTCGCTAGGGTTCGCTGGCGCCGCCCATTCGCACTAGAGCCGCCTCCATTGCCCGTGTTCGCACCAGAGCCTGCATCGTCATTCCGAGCCCTCGCCCACCCCTACATCAATCGATCCATCTCCGCTACGGGATGGAGTTCCATCTCTCGTGGCGGCGGCGACGGTGCGGAGAACCCCGCTCGCCTCCTTCTAGCCCGCTTCCTCCCCATCCCGTCACACTAAGGAGAGCACTGGCGGGCAAATTTCATCCTCTAGGACATGGGTTCAGGTATTTGTCGAATGCTCGTGTATATGTGTGTAAAGGACTTGCTGAGGTTGAGTTTGGAAATTTTCAGTTTGACATTGTTGTTACTAATTTCTTTTCCAACTTGTTTTCCAGCAAAGTAGCTTGGTCATGTCCTAATGGAAATTTAGCTACAAGGAGAAATAGTTTTTAGCTACCAGAGCAGTAGCTTCAAATACCTTATTCGGTTGAATTTGAAGGAGAAGCGCCTCTCAATTTAGCTACCCGTAGTTTACTTTTTCATTATTTTAATTTTTCATGAGTAGCACTCCAATGTACCACCTTGTGTAGATTTGTGAGCTTGAAGATTCGGTAATGTGAACTCCATTGTACTCCAATGTTGTGCGAGGTGCAATTTGTTGAATGCATGTTAGATTGTTTGAATGCAAAATTTATTCAATGAATCTTGTATGCAAAGTAGTGTATGATTATGGCACAAGGAGCTTAAGGAATTTTGACATAAGCACACAATGCCAAAGAATTTTTTTTGACCGAAATTCATGGTTCAACATGTGACATAATTTTTTTTGCAGCATATCCTCTCATTGAGGACATCACAAAAGGAGATTCAGGCTGCTATGACAGGCAACAGTAGACTAATGATACTATTCATATCATGGCCACCAACGAAAAGAACTATTCTGATGATGGCTTTGATCCAGAATGACTACAGTTACATGATGGTGATGTGTTAACTGGCAAAATTAAGAATGTGAATAAAAATAGACTCATGATTTACCTAACATGCAAGGCCGCCATTCTTGCTATTATTCATGCATCAATTCAATTCAATTCCATTCCATCCTACCTCTCAAACAATGAATATTGACCATGGACAATTGAGTGTTTGCCTTGGCCTAGTGCATTTTGTGTCTCATTCTGTGTACATTATGTATGATAATTTGAAGCATGGAAGGTTGTAGAAATTGTCTTTTTTTCCCTTTGATTTGAACCTGCTGCACAAGAGCATTTGTATGTCCGTCACGTCCGATCACTCCATCTTTCTACTTGGAGACATCTCGATGGTAGTCAAAAATCATGTATGAGCTACCCTAGTACTCGATGTACAAATGATGGTAGTCAAGGTAAACACTTGTGGCTTGCCTGCTTGATGTACAAGATTGATATTTTTCACATTCAAACACCCATTCCGAGAATTCGATTCGAGAAGAAATAGTTCGCATTCAAGCAAATAAGAAGAAATAAGAAGTCTGGTTCTGGAGAATTATGGATGAATGAAATAATAAGTTTACCATATGATTCTGGAGAATAATGGCAGTGTGTTACATTTTGTTCTAGACTCATGGACAAGTCATGTGAAAAAGTTGACTGGAAGCTTCATTGTTGGTTAGCTTCAGCGGATGGAGGCATACAATGGTATAGTTTTTTCTTCTCATTCTGAACTTAGTTTTCCAAAGAAAAGACAGCTTATAGTGTCTAACTGGCTTGAGTACTTTACACTTGGTAGCAGCAGTAACAGAAAATCAGCAAACTAGTTAGGCAATAGCATTGCTTCTTCTCAACACAAATTGCTTTCACAACTCTTAAAATTCTTTGATCTCGAACATGATATTTTCAGCTAACAAATCAATCACACACATTGCAATGAATATGATCACAACCAGATAGCATTCACATCCAGCTTCAACAATCATGGTAGCATATCTAACTAAAGACATCAATCATTTTAGAAGAAGAGAGAGAGAGAGAGAGAGAGAGAGAGAGAGAACATTCTAGACTATGGTCGCATTGGTACTTTCACAAATACAAAAGCACTCAAAATAATTTATACAATAATCTCATTCCATTCAAAGATTACACAATACACATCAATCAATATAGTGTCACAAGACAACTACAAATACAAAAGCACTCTCACGATCTAAAATGTTTACTCCTTTGTATCTCGTAACTTGTTGATCGATGCTTTTTTCGCACTCAACACGGTTTTTTTCATTGTTTGCATTCAGCACCATCATCACCCAAGGCCTCACAATCCCAAAGATATTTCGATGCCGAGGCAATCGCAAAATGATTCTATGCCCTTGCATCAAAGTGCACCTCACCGCGGACTTTGCACCCAAGAGCCGTGTTGTTAGATCGTCATATTCAGCCACATTAGGATACTCTGCTAGTCCACATAACTTTGTGTCTAACCATGAGGGGCAGTCTATAGTTGCTCCCTTCTTTTCTCAGTCATCAAATGTATACATTCAGAATTTAGACAACCTTTCAAAATGTACACAACATTTCAAATTTCAGAAATCAAAATTGAGACAATTGAGACACCATTTCAGATTTCAAAAATCAAAACTGAGACAATTGAGACACAACATTGCCAATCTTTCATATTTAAGTTTAACAGACCCTGTGCTAAGCACCACTTTGTTACAAGGAAAAGCAAAATTCGAGCAGCTTAGCCAGATGCGGACAAGACCTCTACATGCTCAAGGCCCAACTGCCTTTTGCTCAGCTCTAGGTTCTCGGCAAGAACATCCATTTCACAAAAAGGAAGGGGCGACGCAGCTCGGCCTCGCTCCAATGGACGCAGGAGCAAGTCAAGCCTCCTTTGCGCTGAAATGGGAGGGGCACACTGCGGAGGGGCGCGACCGGGAATGACGCGCACGAGTAGGGGGGCACAGTGCGCCGACGCAGGGGCAGGGGGCGACGGCGTAGATGGAAGAGGAGTCGCAGAGGCGACGGCGGCCACGGGCGGCGCGTCAGCGACAGCTCTCCCTAACCCTAGCTGGAGCCTGGAGGACAATGGGGAGGAAGGGGACGGATTGAGGGGGAGTTGCGATGGGGGAGGAGGGAGGGGACGGATGGGGGATAAAAATCGCAGTTTTTTTTTTTTTGCAAAAGCACCATAAGTGGGAGGTGAGAACGCCCGCTCCGATCTCAACCGCAGATGTTGGATCCAATGGTACAGATTTGTTATGTGCATATGTCCATAGATTGTACTATGTGCATGAGATATGCTGCCGAGTAGTAGCTCAGTTAGCAAGTGGGGACGTTGGGCTCCCCTGTGTTCGAGCGTTGCTCAGCGCGGGTGCTCATTCATTCTTTAATGCGGCTAGAAATCATGGCCACTATAAAAAGAGAGTAGAATATTGGTAGCATTTAGCTTGACAAAATTTTATAGCAACGTAACCTTTTAAATTTTATTTTAAAGTTAACCCCTACAGACTTTATTTCCAATTCGACTTCTTTTGACGCCATCACTATAGCGTGACAAAACAACGTTGTCACATCAAGATGCTCTTGTCACGCCATGGGTGATGGCATGACAGTGTTGTTTGGTCACACCATCACTAGTAGCGTGACCAAAATTGCTATTTAACGGACTTATCCTATGGCTTGATAGCATTATTTTGTCACGCCACGTGGTGGCGTGACTAAAAGTGTTATAATTGAAAATAAAGTGCGCTGAGGTTAACTTTAAAATAAAAATAAAAAAGCGTTAATTAATAATAAAAAAAGTTCCTGCTAAGTTGGTAACCGCTGTAAGAAGCTACAAGGGGGAGAACGGAAAACACAAAGCAATTCAAGCGCGCTGGCAAGCAATGGATATGCTAGAAGCGCGCTACAAGCTGCTACGGCAAGCAATGGATATGCTTGTTCTGTTAGCAACAATTTGTATTTTTTTATAGTACCTCAAAATATCTTTTAGAAGAGGTCGTCCAACCAATCACCACTCAGCACGGACCAAATCTCAGTACATAAAAAACCACGACCGTCAAATCATACACCTCCAAGTCAGCTAGTCAAGGACCTAGCAATAGGGGTGATGGTTAGCCAACCCGGGTCAAATCCTCCCATTTTAGATACGTTATGTTGGGGAAATTAGTCTCATCCATTTACACCAACATTTTAAAGTCAGCTAGTCTACCATCCGACCGAGTAAGCGCAAAATAGAAATCCAAATGGCAACATCAGCGAACTAGCGATCGAGTAGGGTGCAATCACAGCAGATAATGATAAATATTGTTTATCGTGTATTTTATTTTGTTTTTTTTTTAGAGTCGAGTTTAATACTAATAAGATCGGATATATATTTGTTCTTCTCGTATTCGCTCCGCGAACCCTCGGTCGGTCGGATGAAAATTATCCATTTTTTTTGCACCCCTACACTGCATATTGAATAGTAAGAGTGCAATCAGAGCAAATATGGAGAGACTAATCACTGAAATGTCGAAGGAAAACATTCAGTATCCTTTGCCTACTCAGATGCAGCAACTCACCTATTTGTTGTCTTGTTCTAAAGTGAAATCACAACAGACTTTTCTCGTACCACCTGACATACGGAAGAATACCGTTTATCCCGTATCATATTCCATATTTTTATCATCGAGTCAAAATTGAACACAGATAGTATCGAATACATATTTCTCCATTCATATTTACTCCGTGAGCCTTGTATTAATCGGTCGAGAATTATCCGCTTCGTTTACCCCCTTCCTAATAAGTAAGACGACACACAAAAGCCCGAGTCAAACGGGTTTATATGCTAGGGAAAAACCCAACCCCAAAGCATTATAGATTTTGTAACTCACAGCCAGCGGAGCCGAGCAAGTGAAGCTCGCGGCATCTTCGCACCGAGAACGCCACGGCTTCATGCAAAGACGATCGCCCCTGCTTGCCGGAGCCACGAAATCCGAGCACTTGCCCGGATAACAGGGACGCTGGCTCCGCCCCTGCTCACAGCTGCTACGATATTGAAACGGACCATATGCCCGTAGTCGGCTGACGGTCTGGATCACACAAGAAAATGTCATAGCTGAGCTGGGCCGTCTAGCCAGCTAATTGGTCATATCATGTCCGCGTGTTTCTCTCGAACTCAACTCGTTTACCATTTCAATAAGCCTGCGCGTGCCTCTCGAAAAAAATAATTAAAATAAGCATGCACAAGAAAATGGAAGAGATTGGTATAAATGCGCCCACCCAACCATTCTCCCAGACAGAACGCAACCATTTTCCCACCAACCCCCCACCTCAGGAGTCGCATCGCAATTGACGAGATGGAAGGCCTCATCCCGCTCCTCTACAAGGCCATCAAGGACCGGCGGAGCGGCCGGCCGGCCTACCCCGGCGGCTCCGGCGGCACGGAGCACGACCGGTTCGTCTCCGCCGCCGGCGCCGCCGTGGACCTCGACGACCCGGAGCAGAGGCGGCGGTGGCTGCAGCAGGAGGTGCGGTCCCCGCTCCACACGGCGGCGGCGGAGGGGCGGCAGCACCGGCGGAACCGGTCGCTTGAGGAGCTGGCGGGCGAGGTGGGGCTCTCTCCGGACCGGCGGCTGCGGTGGCGCTGCCCAAGGCCAGGAGCGTCCGCGTCTTCTCCTGCATCGGCGCCGGCGCCGCGTGAGCGCCCTACGTAGGGCGTAGCCGTAGGTATGCGCGTACGTTAGGGTTATCCACGCGTACCTCACTCAAGTGCAGTGTAAGTCCATTGAGTTGTGTATATATATATCAGATAATTCATGATTGGAGATTGCGCGACAAAACAAACAGGTGCTTCTCTTTTTCATTCATTTAGAAAATTCCGGTGCTTTTCTTGTAAAATCCCCGGTCGCTATAGATGAGAGTTTTTCTGGTATCCTTTTCCTTTGATTCCAAATAAGGCCCGGTAATATTCTGTAGTTTGCAGTGTGATTTTGTATTGATTTTTCTCCTACTACTTATCCCTCCATCGCGCTTGCACACAAGAGCATCCTATACAGACAGTGGCTCAAGCTGCGGGTTCAATTGATCCCACAACTTTTTTTTGCAAAACCATTGAATTCAAGTGAAAATTCATGCAAAATTCTACAAAACAATATCAAAATTTTAAGAATCAACCCCACAGGACTAAAAATCATGTATTTGACACTACAGTGTTTTAATCCGATCCTGAACCTATGCTGTGATCCGTACGTGCCCGTTTCTTCCCGTGTTTCTTCTGGGCAAGTTTTGCGTGCAAGGGATGCGACAAACATGCGCATCGATCTTCGTCTCGTTTATTAGGACAGTGTGTTAACATAACACCTCTGCGTTTACCAGTCGAACACTTCGCTCTCTATCGATTTGCGCTGCTTATACACAGCGAGTGACGCGGTCTTGGGCTAGGTGTTCATGGAGAGGAAGTGGGCCGCACCCATTCAGATCCAGGTGCCGATTGGGGAAGTGACAGGGCCAATTAAATTTGGACCTTTCTAACACAGGAAAATTGTATTTTTCGGCCCATTCGTTCTACATAGACCATTGGGCCTGATCGTCGCAAATGGGCCCAATAATCAGAAGCAACCGATCCAGCCCAACCAGTCACAGAGGGCGTGTGAGAGAGAATGCATGCGTGAGCCAGCGAGGAACATTTTTTGTTATTTAATCTATTTTTAAAAAATATTTTAAAGATAATCTATCTCTAACTTTATTTCCAATTCTGATCCCTTTAGCCACGTCACAACGCGTGGTATAGCAAAAGCATTATCACACCACGGACTTCGGCGTGGCAAACAAGTGCTGGTGACAGGACTTAACCCAAAAACAGACGCGTGTTGGCTCGGAGGGCTATCGTAGCAGGTTTGGCCACGCCGCGGTTGGTGACGTGACAGTATAGTTTGGTCACGCTATGCTCCGTGTCAGAATTGGAAATAAAGTTAGGGAGATGTTATCTTTAGAATTACTTTTAAAAATAATTAAAAATAATAATAAAGAACTCAACGACACGTGAGAGAGAATGCATGCATCCAACACTTTTTTTTAACCAGCAAAACTACCCAGCTTTTATATAAAAAACTAGTAATATCCAAGTTTACAAGAGAGAAACCGAGGTTAAAAGGCTGGGAGACCAGCCTACGAGACGACGTTCCAGCAAAACCAGGGACGTGAGAGAGCATCTGGCTGGCAACTTGGCAAGGCACACAGGTTTTCTATAGGAGGATAAACGTTGCTGGAACAAGGCTGTGTAGAAGAAAAAAAACGGCAAGAGTAACAGGCAACAACGCAGCAATATTTGTCTCTTGTACTGAAATCTCGCGAGGTCTTATTTCTAAAAGTTTATAAACTTTACGCACACAGGAACAAACTGCAGTGTCTCTAGTAAAAACGCATTGATGGTGGTTGGTGGGTGGTGCGAAACACACGCAATCTCTCTATGGTGATAGGGCCCAGAGCAAACATGTCACCAATTCAAAGCTTCCTCCTTCCGATTTTGCCCATATGTGCTTCTTTTTAAGCCTAGGCAAGGAGACAACTCATACAAGATACAACCCAGGCCTCTCTCGGCAATCCTTAGGTAGAGGCTAGAGAGCGTAGAGATGTCGCTTTTGCCGCCGCCACCAACACTGTTGATGCTACCAGATGTGCGAAGCGGCGTCGTTGGGTCGTCGGTGGGAGTGGTTCGTATGTGCCCGTGATCGTGGTTCTGGTCGTCATTGCAGCCCTCACGGCTGCCTCAGTGGCTATGGGGCGGCTGTGTGTGAAGGCGTCATGGCGTCCCTGGAGTGGATATGACATGGAGGCCTTCGTGGAGCGCAAATGCGGCTTGTGCGTCGGTGGTGGCATCGCGACGTTGTCTTCTGTCAGAAGGAGGGATGCGACCGAGTCCGAGCCACCGCATGTAGAGGAGGGTGCCTGTCATGAGGATTCCTAACATGTTCATCAATCTATGTTGTATTTTCGGGGATTCTCAGAGCCATTGCTGTATCCTAGAATGCTAATATATGATATGATATCTTGGAAGGCATTCAGAACAATTTCCAAATCTAATGATATGGTCTTGGTGGATCAAGAGTAATAAATAACAGATTGGTCATATCTTGATGCTATACATGCTTCTGTAAATCCTTTAGGTTTTGATATTTATCTTGATTTGTTTGGTTTTACAGTTTTTGATCATCTGTCGTGTGATTCAAATTTTAGTGCTAGGTTCGCGCCATTTCGATACATCCGGTGCCTTCCGATTGACATTGAATGGTTGAATGAACGCGAGAAGGACGTTTGAAGCATCCATGTACATACCTTGAAACCTCGATGCATCTTGTGCCGTTCGATTAAAACTTTTCACCGCCTAGCTCGAACTGAACGCGATGTAATCAAACCTACGGCTGATGTCGTAGGTGATATATAGCCAATATGCGAAGTGGATTGTTAAATGAACGCGGTAGGACATTTGAACTATGTACATATCCTCTACATTTTTAATTACCCCCTTTTGAATCATGAATGTTGATTTGATGGGACAACTTATAAACTCATGGCACTTGAATGGCAAGGGATGGTACTACGGTAAATGGCCCTTTAGTCTGACACGGAAGACAATGAGTGTTCCTTTTTCCATCAAAGTTTTCTTTCTTGAAAGAATACAAGCTGCACTCAATTTGGTTACATATATAGAAGAACATCGACAAACTAGAATAACAAATTAATACCTATTCAGAAATTTGGCCACCAATGTTATTGCTTGCTGTTGTGCTAAGTGCTAACCGACGCTGCATTAAAAACTTGTTTTGATCAAATGGCACTGCTGCACATAATTAATTTAGCATCATGATTAGAGTAAACAGATGTAATTTTATCTCAAAATCTCTATCTATATGAGTTAAGGATATAATTAAGATGAACCATTATAAAAATTCAGGTTTTTTTGGTAGACGTTAATTATGAATGTACATTTTTACTAGTGTTCGATTGAAGATCACTACCAGAATCCGCTTAGTTCCAGAGTACCTAATTTTTTTTACCGAGTGTTGTACCATAAACACTCGGTAAGTTGCCGAGTGTTACAGAGGACACTCGGGAATACCTAAATGCACTCAGGGGAAGAAAAAAATCTCGAGAGTTATGTAGTACACTCGGGAAGCATTGATGGGAACCAACACTCCAGCGTTACAAACGGGGTTGCAACAGCCTGCAAAACTGGGTTGTGGTGTCTCCCGAGTATACTATTCATTTTCCCCATCGGCACAACGTTACCACTGTCGCACTCATACGCCCCGATCCCTGGCGTGGGCGCGCCACAACTTTTCGCTGGCACGCCTTTCTTTTTCATTCGCTCGTGCCGTACCCAAAAGTGAAAAATCCTTAGCTCACTCTCACTCAGTCTCTCACTCGCTACCACAAATCCAGATCTCCCCCAACCCACCAGCAGTCAGTCCGCTCGTCTCCTCTGACTCCCACCCCGCCTCCTCCTCCAGCTCCTACTCCGCCTCCTCCTTCTCGCCGTCCTCTTCCTCCTCATTGCCGTCGTCGAGATCCACCGAGTTCCTCGCCCCCCCACCAACTACCTCCACTAACGCCACAGCTTGTAGCAGCTGCTTCCCCGCCACATCCCAATCCACTGATCATTTGGTGCCGTCGTCTCCTCTTGCTCCCACTCCGCCTCCTCCTCTGGCTCCTCCGCCTCCTCCTCGGCCAGAGATCCACCGAGATCCACCGAGTTCCCCAGCACTTCCCCACGCGCTCCTCCTCCAGCTCCTACTCCGCCTCCTCCTTCTCGCTGTCCTCTTCCTCCTCAGCTGCCGCCGTCGCCGTAGATCCACTGAGTTCCCCTCGCGCTTCCCCCACCACCAACTACCTCCACCAACGCCACAGTTGTAGCAGGCTTCCCCACCGCCAAATCCCAATCCACCAGTCGCGGTGTCGTCTCCTCTTGCTCCCTCCGCCTCCTCCTCTGCTCCTCCGCCTCCTCCTCGGCCGTTCCGCCACAGATCCACCGAGTTCCCCGCACTTCCCCGCCCATCGCCTCCATCGACACCACAACAGCAGCTTTAGCTTCCCACCCCCAAATCCCACGTAGATCTCATCAAATCTGTGGCCTCCGTGCTCCACCCCATCTTGTGTCCTCTCACACCACCTCTTATGAATCTCATCACGCTCTGGAAGCCCTAATCCCCACCGTAGCTCCCTCACCCCAAGAACTATTGTAAGGTAAGGAGAAGGGAAAAGAAAGAAAGTTTGCTTATTTTCTTGGTGAAGTAGATCTGGTTGTGGTTGATTTACTTTGTGGTGATCGGATGTTATTGATTTTCCTTTTAGGTGCATATTCATGGTAGACGAAGTTCTACTTAGTTCATACAAAGGAGATTTACCCCCCCCCCCATTTTTTGCTATTGTTCTATCCCATTCTTCCATGGCTATTAGCAAGGAAATTATTAATTTGGCTGGATGTGTGGGCTGATAGTTGTTTATCTAGTCTCTTGAGTAGTGGTTTGTGATGGGATACGGGTAGGCTACGCTAGCTGGCAATTCAAAAATTCTACCACGTAAACCAGGAAGCTATGCAAGCAAGAGATATAGATCGTTACCAGTAGACACGTAGTGCAGCAGGAGAAGAGTTGGAGCAGCCTAATCCAATGTAGAGCGCGTCGATGAAGCAGTCGTAGTCGATCGTCTAGCGTCCTCAGCTCCGATCATCTCCTCCAGCAACCAATCGTGTTCCTTAAGAAGTTGTGGATCGTCCTTTAGCATAACAGCAACCGTAGTAGCGCATATACGGTATCCACACGTTCAGGGATGGAACATCATACGTCAGTGTGCTAGCACAAACTCGCACGATAGGGCTCTTTCGAGAAGATGACGACTAGGGTTTCGGAGGAGCAACTCACGTTGCGTATCTGTCTCGTATCGTTTCTAACAGCCTCATGTATCTCCTTATATATAGAGCCTATGACGGATCCTATCCGAACACGTTTGTTCCAACCCGTTAAGTGTGTGACCCTGTAGGTTCATGCGTAATCGGTTGTGACTCGGAAACCCTTTGTCGACCATGAGTCATTAGCGGTTCCTAGCAGGACATAATGATTCCCGATTACACATAAATTATATCGGATGAACCTTAATGCAATATGATAGCCATGACCAGTTTGTAACTCCTTACGACCAGTTCACAACTAATTAGTGATCATGTTTGACTAGTCTACGACCAGCTCGTATCTCCATACGACTAGTCCATATCTGATCGAACTAAACGACCTGCTCGTGTATCCTCCCTTCGCCTCACGATATCTAGTTGAACTCCATGTGAGATAATATGTCATCCATGGACTGTTCAATACATTCTTGATCAAGTGTCAGATAACATCTTGTGGTTGACTCTTCAACCACTAGTGGCATGGCCATGCACTTTCTTTATCCGACCACATCGAGGGCCTAGAGATATCTCTCTTGTTATGTTAGGAGGGGCAAATCCTATATCTGACCAGTTACATCCCTCTGGATGTTTCATAGCATACCTGAAAGCTACCTTTATAACTACCCAGTTACAGAGTTGTGTTTGGCAACCCCAAAATGTACTATTACACATGTAGGAAACCATGCTGATCTCAGGTCTAAGGATTATACATCATCATTGCTTGAGACCAACTGATGACACATAAAATCATAACAATCTCAATAGTGTCTCAAGGTGGGTCGATCCAACACCATGTTCTCTAACATGTGTTCACATTATTGATTTGAAATCCCTATATCTATGACCGGTGAAACATAGTCATCAATCAATACATGTGCTGGTCAATAAGTCACTAGTATTCCGACTAGTGACGTTTGACCAGGGATATATTTAGAACGACATCATATAAGTTAAAAAGCTTCACCAACCATTCACATACTTTGTTAATCTTTATAACTGATGATTCATTCAAGGAACATAATAATATTTATTCAATAACTCATAAACATAGACGTGATACAATCATCTCTATGATTGCCTCTAGGGCATATCACCAACAGTTTGATTCTGTGGTTGCTTAGCAGGGAGAAAGATGGGCTAAAATTTCTATTCTTTTATTTAGTGAAGTTTGAGGTGTTACCGATTGCCACAGCCTTGCTTTGCTAATTAACGTGTGCAATTCTCAATTTTATTGCCTGTATGTAATGTGTGAACCACCTGATCCTTTTAACCACTAGTCCACTACCAAATTGAGTTGGTGTAATCTATACCCGCATGTTACACAAGAAATATATGAGGTAGTCCTCCATCTGGCTTATTTAGTATCTTGTTTGTAGCATGCAATGCTCAATATATGTTGTCTTTTCTGGTAGGAAGAGAAAATGTTCTGTCTTTCTACTCTTTTTTGCAGCCTGCACATTTCCATTTTTCCTAAGATGAGAACAGTCTTGTGTGTTTATAGAAGAATTACAGCCATAACTATATACACCATAAAGCATTGCATTGCTGATCTTCCTTATTTCTCCATCATGCTCTGAACATATGGTTGTGTAGTTACCTTGTTGTTTTATTTGTACTATAGTGTGTGCTATCTAATGGTCTCCTATGACTCTAGGTCTGTAAAATAGATTGCACCTCACATCATCCGAAGAGTCACCGCTGCGGACTGACGTTAGTTTCCTTGGCTTGGTAGAAGGATCCACTATAGTTGAAATCCACCATCACCACTGCTACACATTCAGTGCAGGGAGAAGCTAGGTAAGGCTTAATCCTGTCCCTTCTTCTGTGTAGTCTGCTTATGGTGGATTGATACGCTATCACTACAATGCTACATAAATGTGTTAATAAATAATGGTATTCATTTATATTGTCTTCATGTCAGTCTGTTTTAGTGTACATAAGGCATGGATCATATGGTAGCTTCTAGCTAGCTCTATAGTTGTAATTTATGACAAAAATAATAAGTCGGATCAAAATATGACATAAATTACAGAGGAAGACAGGAGCCTGCATGGACATGGCTCCAATATAAGGCCATTAATGATACTGCTGTTGAAGAAGAAATACAGTTTGATAATTGTTTGCAGTGGGTGGAGAAAGTTTTTTGGTATGTTTCTCTCTCTACTCATCAAAGTGTACCTTTGTTGTTCATTGGTTGATTCTTTGCAATATATGCACGATTGTAGTGGTGGTTTAGATGGGCAGAGGGATGAGTAGCTGATGCTAGAAGAGTGGTGCATAATGTTGTTAAGGAGATGATCCCATAGATGATATACAAAGCACACAGACAGGTTGTGATATATTACCACAAAAAATTCCTTGCAAGGGAAATTTTTAGGACTGAGGCTTGCCAAACACAACTCACTTCGGAGGAATACATGCAGGTAACCAACTGTGCAAATGATGCCACATATTATTAGTGGATATGGTTTGTTTATATTTAACACTTCGTTAATTTAGTCAATGCCTTGGTTAATTTAGTCAATGCCTTGGAGGGCTGAGAAGTCCAAAGCTGCATGGCGGTACATCGTAGAAAAGAAGTGGTGCAACGAACAATAGTTAGAGGCCTCTCGTGGTGCTACGGAACGCAGACTATTGATGGGCGAGGCATCACACCATCAAGGCAGCTCCTCCATGGCTCGTTTCAAGAAGCGCTTGGTAGGACAATGTGTTCATAATAATTTCACATTGCATATATATGTTTCTTTACCTTCCTGTTGGTTTTGTGGGTGCAGGAGAACAAGAAGCAGAAGCCCGTGTCCGATGCAAAGGCATATGTAACGGCGAGGAGGGGTGATCACGAGGGTGCCTTGTGCAGCCAGCGTGCAACAGAGAACCTGGTAAGAATTGCAATTAATTTATGCCATGTCGATCTGTGAACACAATGATGGGATTTGTAAAGATTATTCATTGGATGCTCTTTGGAAAATTTCCTTTTTGGTGTTGAAACTTGTTAATTACCGTGTGTGTTAAATTTGCATCTATTGCTTACATGAGGCGGAATTGAAAAACCCATATTTTTTGCTACATAGTTTCTAGAAAAGTATGAATTCTTTATAAACAGAACACATCAAATTTAAGATATCAAGGCATATCCTCCCAAGCTGTATAAATTTAAGTCTTAAGCAAAATAGTATTTAATAATACCATATAGAAGGAAACAAAACTTAGTAGCATCATCTAAGGAGATTCATGGCCCGGAATTTGATGTAATGAATTCGTCGCTTGATGCGGCTGCTGTGTACAAGGCTAGAAAGGGAAAGAATCATGGACGTTTCATGATGGGTGCCGGCTACATTAGCACACCGACAACTCTCTCGGAGGTCCAAGCATCAAGTAGCGGATCACTGGATGATGTACGCCCTCAAAGACGACTACGACCCACAACTGACAGGGCTTCTCAGCTTGAGGCGAAGCTGCAAGAGAAAATTGAGGCTAGGCAACAGTTGGAGCAAATGCTCGAGGCTAGTACTTCATGTAGAATTTGCTGACTCTTAGCTATCTTTGTAGTTGGGTAATGTATAGCCATTTTTAAATGAATTTGCAGACTCTTAATTCTCGGCTTAATAACAATACACCAGGGGCGCACCGCTGCCTACGTTATCTAATCTGGTTAGTTCTCTCCACATGATTTTAGTAGTAGCTGGTATTGTCAAGAAATTATACTTCTTTGATATTCTATAACTGCAGTATACAACCTGTGGCATGCAATTATTAGCTTTGTCAAAATTAAATGGTTCTGTTAGTGAATGTCATCATTTCATGGTGAAGTAACGTGGCACTTTTCTAAAATTCGAATGCATATTGCTTAACTGGACATCTTACTCATCTTCCTTACTTTCTTTTTTACATGCAAATAGTTGTGCACTTATGCTTGTCTTCCTTGCAAATATTTGCTGAGATTTTATTTTTTTATGAATATATGTCTTGACTGTCTGTTGATGTTGGTTAAACTGCTACATTTTGACTTTCATTGGATTATGAAAATATAGGCAACAACTGGATCAACGGCAAATCCTACTGCTACTAACGTTCATGCTGGAGATTCCACACGTGATAGTAGCCCAAACCAAGATCGTGTGGATGAGTCCATTATCAAGAGGCCAATTTAGTTTCACCCAAAAATGTAGGTCATTGTTACTCTCTCTCTCTCTCTCTCTCTCTCTCTCTAACTATACTTAAATTATGTATGGTTGTGTATGCATTAACCATAAGTCTAGTGATACATGAGCATATTGACACATCCACGATAGATTCTCTTAATGAAACTATATTAGTGAATTGCCTAGCTATGATAAAGGCAAATCAGAGGTTAATGTTTTCTATGGATAATTTGATTAATCATTATGTCCCTTCTTCTAGCCTAATGTAAAATTGTATATCTTTTGTTTCTAGCACTTGTAAACATTAGTATGAGTTTATGTACATTTGTAACAAGCTACCCACTGATATCTACATTCAATCTTGACATATTCCCTATGTATACATTCCTGACTTATAAGAGCTGACATTCTTGGATAGCTAGACTTACTAAAAGAAGGAAATGAGAACTATCATATGTTAGATTTCATACAGCTTGGAAGCCAAATGCCATGAGAACTAATACTGCAACTCAATTTTTGGTGCTACATTTCACATCAGTTAGCCATGGTTGGCCTACTAGAGCCATATCAAAGCTATTTTGTTAGGTTTCTGCTAATATGCTATTTATTGTTCTACCATGTACTTTGATAATCTATGAATGGACAAAGCTATTTTCATTGTCATTGTAGTATCTTACTACTATTTTCATTGTTTGAGTAAACTGTAGGATGGCCTGCACACGTACCTACCTTGCCGCTAACTCGTTTGTGCAAAGACGCCGCTTGCCACGGCGGAATAGCGACACATGGCCTGCCATGATTTGGGATTGCGATACGTGGCTTTCCGCGGTCTGAAATCGCGGCATGTGGCTTTCCGTGACAAAATAGAGCGATAAAGGTGTCATTTTTGTCATTTCATTCGTAGAAGGGCTAGTTTTGTTATTTCATGTAAAAAAACATGACATTTTAGTCAAAAGACTCGTGGTTGGGACTTCCCATTGATAGACAATGGACTCCAATCACTATAGATTTCGTAAGGCACCAAACTGCAAAAAAAATTTAGCATGTTGTAGACGCGTAAGGTCTTTCAAGGATTCAGGGCTTCTGAATCACGGTGCTTCTGAAAAAAGAAAGAGAATATATGTTGGATCTAGAAGACGTTGAGATGGTTTCCGCAAGGAGAGATCAAAATAGGTTAGGTGATGAACTTCCCTAGGAGGAGGGCACAGAGAACATGTGGTTGTACCATTTGTTTGGCACATTTCCCTCGGTTCCTATCGAATGTAATTGATGAATAAGCATAAATGTTCTATGTAATGCAAACAAACCTAACCTCTCTGCATCACACCACTCATGAATTTTTGACGTAAATAGCACTGTTGGAAACTTTTTTGTGTGGAAATAGCGCCTCTCGCGCAGAATTTGCAAAATTGGCACCAGATCTGCACTGCCATCGGCTGGACTCACTGTGGTCGCGTCACGTGGACAAAAAACAGCCCGTGATCAGCCGGACTTGGCTTGTCTAGCCCGTGACCGGTCGTTTTTTCGCCATGTCGGCAAAAATGGCCAGTGGGAGGCCGGATGCCCTCCACCATAGCCACATCAGCCATGTCCGGCCCGTGGTCGACCGAACGCGCCGCTGCACCCGACCACACGCACACGCCCCCATCACCCCTCATCCCCTCTAATCCGTCATGTCCATCACATCCTTGTCCATGCATGCATGACCCTTGTCCGGCCCGTGGCTGGCCGGACTAGGCACTTTTCCTCCCTCCTCGCGGCTATAAATTGCAGACCCTCGCACTTGCTCATCGCTCATCCCAGATTCTCACAATCGTGTTCTCATTCTCGCGCTCATCGCTGAGGACATATAGAACATAATTAATTTTTTTGGGAGTATAGTTTGGAGCAGTTGTTACGACCGTACCACTTTTGAATGGTTCCCCCTTAGGTAGGTAATTTTTTTGTCCACTACAGTTGTCGTTATTATTGTTGTCATAGTTAATTAGTCTTACTTAACTAGTCGTAATTAATGTAGCTTGTATTCTTACTTAGCAAATTAAATAGTCGTAATTAATTAGTCGTAATTAATTTAGTTGTAATTAATAAATCGTCTTTGTTTGAGTCGTGGTTTATCGCTAATTACACTAGTAATGCATAACTCATAAGTATTTTCAGGACAAGTATTCAATTGGTTGCTAATTAATTTGTGGTAACTATGTACCATGTTTGTTATATCATCTAGTTGTCGTGGCTTTTGGTAATTTCGAACATGCAAAACTTAGTAGTGCTAATTATTGATTTCGCCTTACATTTTTGCAAACATCATTTAATCTTCTAGCCTATCTTGCAGAACAGGGCTTCCCTCGAGACTGATCGCTGCCGCGGGCAGTCACGAGACAAGGGGAAGGGATTGATGTGCCGCCAAGACTAACTTGCATCCTTCTTTTTTGTTAAATAGGATATTCTTTGTTAATTTATCAGTTTTATGAAGATAATATTTGTCGACGATCGAGTCGCTGATCTTACAAAATAAAAGAGGAAAATGACATGATATTTCCTGGGATAGAATAGGGCCGCTCTTTGTTGATATGAACTGGATTTACAGGGGGTGTTTATGACCCAACTAGGGACTAATCCTAATTACACTGAATATGAGGATTGCTATACTCTAATCTGATGCTACTGTCTTACTTGTCTTAGATCAAATTGTGATTATCGATGTGCTTCTCGATATCCCTTGGCTTCTCTGTGTGTCTCTTCTTGTGCCTGTCCTTTGTTCTTCTGTGCTTCATCTTTAAATAACTTTCGAAGAGGTGGCAGTTACTCCTGGAGAAGGCGCCTCGTGAAGCGTATGCATCGGGTCGTATGCGGCGCCGCTAACAATGTGTTAATCGCTTCTGCGCAGCTAGTGTCTTAGAGACACTCAACCGTATCGTGATTGTTGTCAGTGTCTTTAGGACTATGTAACCGTGTGATATGAAGTATACAACACATGCTATATTCATCGCCTGGTAAGAATATACTTGGGATCGATTATAGATACCGTTCATAGCTTTTTCGAGCGACCACCGCCGAGACTAGGTGTAGGACCTTGTCCCACTGCAGGTACCCTTATGTAACCTCCTAATCCTTACGACCAGTGAGGTCGTTAGCCTTAGGGGTTACGACCATGAAGACGTATGGTCATTTATTATGTATTAAGATAATACATAGAGGTTTTAATCCTCGTCAATATTCTTTAACATTGTATTGTACCACATGCTAAATAAGCTTGTCCATGAACCAACTGAGGGAAATGTGTGGCATGCAGGTCATACAACAACATACCATAGCCTTTGAAACGCACACGAGTCAGAGGCTAAGATACAATGTTATATGATCTGCATGCAAGCATTTTCCTTAGTTGGTTTGTATACAATCTTATCCAGCATGTGGTACAATACAATATTAAAGAATATAATCCACATTAAACGGGTAAATTAACAAAGATTGTCCTATTTAATTGGGATACATGTGAGAATATCCCCTCCTCCTTCATCCCGATTACAGTATCATGTAATGCTTGTAACGCTTAAAATGTTGTCAATTTTATGTATGAAAAGTTATATTGCAACTCCATTGGAAATGACGACACTCTTTGTTCTCTATTTTCATGTGGATATAGCGCAGCAGTACACACATAACATACAAAATATGCATACAAAAATAGCAAAACAAAATCACAAAACATAGGATACAATATGGCTCACTCGTCTGAGCCACTGCTCTCTACTCTCTACGTCTGCGTCCCCGTGCGCATCCTTGTTTTGCATCGAACATGCCGCGTGGGATACATTAGCCGGTTCGGAGAGTGCCTGTCGAATCGGAGGGGGTACGGAGACCGTTGAGTCTATTGAGTGGGCAGAGGTGCACCAGCAAGCTGAGTCTGGTAAGCACCGATATCGTCTTTCTTAGGCATGCCAAACTAGGGGCCACCTGCAATAAAGTCATGAACGAGGGACTGCACAAATCCACTACCGAATTGTCTGCCCCTAAGGTACGATGTCTGCAACTCCAATCGTGTGGAGGAGCTCTGGCCTTGAACGTACGGTGTGGCAGCGACCAAGGAGCTCTGCCCTGGGTGCCATAGTGAGTGCCCTGGGTAGTACGATACTCCAAACCCTGGCGCCGTGTAGGAGCTGGGAAGCTCAGATTCAGGCCTAGATCGCTCCATCTATATGAACCGATCTAGGTTATCGACCACCAAGAATAGATCCAATCTACTACTACCACATATCAAGTATATGCGATCGATCCGGATCAAAACTACGCAGATGGCTCGATACCACCGCTGGTACGAGTAAGCTACGATAGTTACAAATCAAAAATTTCTACCACGCAAACCAGAAGCTGCAAGTAGATGATCACAGATCATTACCACTAGATGCGCAGAGCGCGTAAGAAGGGTTGGAGCACTCGTCCAACGAGAGCGCTGTCGATGTAGTGGTCGAGTCGATCGCCCAAATATTCTCGCGAAGTCGATCGCCTCTCCAAAGAACCTCTCAGTTCCTTGTGAAGATTGCGGATCGCCTCCTCAAGCGCCTTGCATGAGAGCGCCTCACGATATCCACATGTCCAGGGAAGGAACAACCGTGACGCGTCGGTGTACTAGCACCAAGTCGCATCGACGTAGCTCTCGTGAAGATGGCGGCTAGGGTTTTGTGGTGTAAAACTTACGCTCCAAATAGCCTCATGCATCTCCTTATATAGTGCTCATGACGGATCCTATCCCAACACGTTTGACGAATCAGATTCATACTTGGGTTTGTTCCAACCCGTAAGTGTGTGACCACAGAGGTTCATGCGTGTCGGTTGTAACTCGGAAACCCTTTCCGATCACGAGTCGAGTGGCTCCTAGCGTAACATAGCGATTCCCAAATACACATAAATTATATCGATTTAACCTTAATGCAATATGATCTACGACTGTGTCCTCATCACTTACGACCGTGTTCTATCTCTATACGACTTTCATATTTGGTCACGACTATTCCAGAACTCCTTACAACGTGTTACGACCACTCAGGATTATGTTCGACCGACTACGACTAGCTCAGATCTCCATACGACGATCATCAGAATCGAACTAAGCGACCTACTGCTGTATACTCCTTTGCCTCACGATGTCTAGTTGAACTCGGTGAGATGTTGTGTCATCCATGGGTCATTCAATGCTTTCTCGCTTGAGTGTCGACATTTTACGTGGTCGAACACTTCGACTACTAGTGGCATGGCCATGCACTTTCTTTATCCGATCACAACGAGGGCCTAGAGACATCTCTCTGTTATGTTAGGAGGGCAAATCCCATATCCCACAAATCACATTCCTCTGCATGTTTCATAGCATACCGAAAGTTACCTTTATAACTACCCGCCATTCTGTAGCGTTTGGTAACCCCTAAGAGTGCTATTATACATGTAGGAAACCATGTTGATCTCAGGTCTAAGGATTATACATCATCATTGCTTGAGACCAACTAACGACACATAGAATCATAACAATCTCAATAGTGTCTCAAGGTGGTCTAATCCAACATCATGTTCTCTAACATGTATCCATATTATTGGTTCGATATCTCTATATCCATGACTCGTGAAACATAGTCATCAACCAATACATATGCTAGTCTATTCATATGTGTCCTCATATGTTTCCAATCAAAGATCGTATAAGAATAATTATCGCAGAAATATAGAGTTTCACAATCAAGTCACATACTTGATAATCAATATCAACAATATTATTCTAGGAACAAGATAACATATTATCCAATATTATAAACATAATGAAATATAATCATCTCTATGATTGCCTCTAGGGCATATTTCCAACACGTAAACTGGCCATCACCCCCACGATCAACTGAAGGTTGCAAGACGGGACGATGTTAGTCAAAATAAATACTCTGGACGTAAACAGAGAATCTCGTACCTCTCGGATGTGCAGTACAGATGACTGAGGGGGAGCGCTAGCTTGTGTATAGGGTGCGGACAGTAGAAGTGATGTATCCCGATGGACCTGCGTTGGGAGAATGACATGATGTTGGCGGAACGTAAGGCATAACCAAAAAATAGAACGTAGATTTGTACATAACTTACCTCCCCGCCTCTAGCCCGCGGATGATCGATGGGGAGTGCTACGATGCCAGCCAATCTCGCTGGGTCGTGACAACCTGGTAGGTGAGTACGGTCCCCCCATTTGCTGCCCGATGCGTAGGACTTCGTCCATCGAACGATCGTACCCCATGTTCTTTATTATGTTCTTCGACTCCGTGAAGATGTACCTCAAAGTGCTCAGCAGCCTTGGCCACTACTACGTAAATGCTAATATCGACGCCGATCACGACGGTTCATCGAAACCGCTCAGATAAACACAATCTCGAGCGGTTTTGTTACCCACCGCTCGTTATTCTCCGCTAAAACCGCTCATGAAGATGTCACATCACGCATTTGTTCATGTTTGGAACCGCTCGGATACTTCACGAGCGGTTCCAAACATGAACCGTCTGTGATATTACACAATATCACGACGGTTTGTTTTAGAACCGTCAGGATACTTCACGAGCGGTTCTAAACATGAACCGTCTCGTGATATTGCCCAATATCACGACGGGTTTTGTTAAAACCGTCCGTGATAATTAACTCACCACGACGATATATATAGCTCCGCCTCCGCCAAAAAACAGATATAGTCTTCTTGATCTCCATATCTCTAGGCGCCACGATAGGTCCATCGCCGCTTCGCGTCTTGCTTGAGTACATCGCCTCACCTCACCGAGCCCGGCTGGTCCATTTCAGCTTGTATATTGTCGCCGAGGAGCTTGCCGCCGCGCCTCTGCTCACCGATCGACGAACCACCACGCCTTGGACCTTCCCGACTTTCATTGACACCTTCCTCGTGATCGAGGTGAGATATTGAAGCATAAGCATCCTTTAATTTGAGTAGTTTCAGCGCTTACCCAAATCGCTAGTTTCAGCGCCTCCATGGGACATCGTCATCGTCGGTTGCCTCGCCAGCGAGACCTTAGGGCCGAGAGCCACGACTATATAGCAATGCGATGTCACCCCTAAGCCCAGCTTGAGCTTCAAATTAATTAATCCTACTGCTTTTAATCATTTAGTTAATAACTAACGAAGTCTATGACATGTGGGATCGCCATAGATTTTATAAATAAAATCATGAAATAAAAATGAGTCACCGACAAGTAGGGCCCACATGTAAGTTAATAAAATCCAAAAAATGTAAAAATGAAAAAATCATAATTAAGCCTCGTAAAATACGCTTTGAAAGTCATCACCCTTTTATTTATTTTCGTGGTTTTCAATACGAACCGTGTGATGGACCGGTTTGGATGTACACCGAGAACCGTGTGAGTGAAGAGTACATTAATGGCGTGTTCGCTTTTACAAGAGCCGCCGAGGAGGATATGTTGAATAAGGGGCGGAATATATGTATCGTCCATGCATTGATCGCGAGAATCAAGATGTTTAACAACCGAGCGCAGATCGAAGCACACTTGATTCAAGGGGTTTCAAAAGGGTTATACATGTTGGACCACCACGGTGAAGAGCATATTATACAGAAGTCAACGATATGCATATTATACAGAAGTCAACGATATGCCGAATGTCGATTGTGGTTCCGATTCGGATAGGTCCGCACGATGACAATCTAGATCGAGATGCTTGCGATGCGTAAGGAACTGTGATGAGAGGAGTATGTTCAATTCCGGGCGTGATGGAGGACTCAGAGAAACCTTTGTTCCCGGCCGCAAGTCGGAATACACAAGGTTGTCATCCGTGCTTAAACCGCTGAAATTGAAGGCAAGCAACGGTTGGTCCGACAAGAGTTTCACGGAGTCATTAGGTCTCTTAGCGGACATGCTTCGGAGGGAAATGAGTTGCCCAAAACCACCTACAAAGCCAAAAGGTTCTTTGTCCATTGGGAATGGAAGTAGAAAGAATACATGCATGTCCGAACGATCAGTATCCTCTACCGTAACGAGTATACAAACATGCATGTATGTCCGTGCAACGATCCCGATACAAGCGTAAGAAGCAATCGATGACGACGAGGAATCGAGGTGAAGAAAGGACCTCCGCTAAGGTGGCGTGGTATCTTCTGTAATTCCCCGCTTGAAGCGGTTTTTGCGAACCCAAAGAATGCAAAAGCTGCCAGATTGGCACTCAGAGGAGCGTAAGAATGACGGAAAGTTAAGACACCTCACTGATTCCGCCAAAGGAGAAACATCGATAGGAGGTTTGCGACTTGGTGGAACCGAGGAATATAAGGTTTGGATTGAGTACGATGGAATGAATCCTTTTGGTAATATGAGCAATGACATAGCACTTGGCCCGTGGCGCTCAGATCTACAACCTTCCTCCTTGGTTGTGTATGAAGCGGAAGTATATTTTGTTGTCGATACTTATCCAAGGGCCAAGCAACTGGGAATGATATTGATGTGTACCTAGCACCATTGATGGAAGATCTAAAAATACCGTGGATTGAAGGGTGCAGTATGGGATGCGTATAAACGAGAGAACTTCACTTTACGCCTTTGTTGTTCTCGCACCATAAATGATTATCCCGCCTTGCTAATCTGTCGCCGAGTACAAAAGGGCCAAAGCCCAGACTCACCGCTTAGATGATACCCGAGTGTGTGGTCAATCACTCACGCAAAACCGTGTACATGCGCATCGTAGGTTCCTTCGAGGGCTCACCCATACCGCAGATGAAGAAACAATTGACGGAGAGAAGGAGGACAATTCAGCTCCAAGGCATTTAAGCGAAAAGAGGTCTATGATATGGTTAAGGATTTAGATGTTGTGCTTGGAAAGGATGTAAATCGAGGACAAGTAAGAAGAACATGTGGAAGAAGAGATCAATATTTTGGGACTTACCTTATTGGGAGCACCTAGAAGTTCGCCATCGTGATCGACGCCATGCATGTAGAAAAGAATGTATGTGATACTTGATTGGTCTCTTCATCAACATTCGTGACAAAACAAAAGATGGTGTCAACGCACGGCTTGACTTGGTTGATATGGACATCGACCGAAAGTTAGCACCAACAAGGACCGATAAAGGACTAACGTATTTTCCCCGCTTGTTACACTCGTCCAAGGCCGAGAAACCGAATCTGGCGGTGCTTGCATGGCGTGAAAGTTCCGTCCTTACATTCGCCAACATGAAGAAACTTGTTTCGATAAAAGATTTGAAGTTAATTGGCATGAAGTCTCATGATTGTCATGTGTTGATGACACAAATGCTCCCTGCTGTAATTAGAAGTATTTTGCCGATCAAGGTCCGAGAGACAATCATGAGGTCAGTGTTATTTTTTAACACAATTGCTCGAAGGTCATCGATCTCGAAGGACTAGATGCTCGCAGACGAGGTGGTGACGACACTATGTGATCTTGAGATGTATTTCCCTCCGCCGCTTTTCGATATCATGGTCCATCTCATTGTTCATATTGTGAGGGAGATAAAGATGTCTTGCCCGTCTGTTCCTACGTAGCATGTACCCGCTCGAGAGGTTCATGGAATTCTCAAGTCATATGTACGAAATCGATCTCGCCAGAGGGCGATCGCCGAAGGTTATGCAATCAAGAGGTCATTGAGTTCTCGCCGATTACATGGCTCAGGTCGAACCGATAGGTGTGCCTCGATCTCGCCATGAGGGGAGGCTCGAGGGTATCGGGACCATCGGAAGGAAAGCAATCACTCCAAATATGGATGCGTATGCTCAAGCCCATTTCACTGTCTTGCAACACATGACTGAAGTGTCCTCAGATATCGACTCAAAGACAAGGACGTGCTTCGCAATGTAATCCGCCGCGCCGATGTTTGGATCACGAGACAACACAATGCATTTGCTTCAACCAATGGTTGAAGGAGCGACTTGCTAGGAGCTCGTCAAGTGATATGCTTGACATGGTTGGCAAAAGGGCCAACATTTACTGCTTGTAACATGGCGAGGATACGACATAAATGGGTACACATTCTATACGCAGTTCTCGGGATATAAAAAGCACTAACCGAATAAATGTGTCCGTGATAGATGCATTCAAGATGCCGATGGGTCAAGAGCTCCTACTATGGGCAAATAGAGGAGATATGGGAGCTCGACCACGTGCTTTTCAAGATCCCCTATTTCGGTGCCGTTGGGTCCATCTCCCACAGTGAAGGTCGATTGGCACAGGCGTCACTACCGTGGACCTCGAACGTGTCGGATACAAAGACGAACCGTTCAGATCAAGCAACCAAGTTGTTCAAGTCTTCTATGTTACCGACCGGCAAATAAGAAGCGCCACGAAGTTCTTCATGGAAAAAGGAGGATTGTCGGAGTTGAGAATGTAGTGGACGAGGAAGAATACAATCAATTTGACGAGTTGCCTCCTTTCGGAAACGGCATAAGGGTCGAGGAAGAAGAACATGACGAAACTAGCTACATACGCGTCGATCATCATGAAGGGCTAATTTTTAAAGATTAATTGAACAATGTGTGTATATATGTACTATATACATTCTGATGATCATGGTTAATTTTAGTTCATTTGAGTTAATTAATTGAGATTTGTACTGTGAAATGGATGTGATTGTTTCTCAAATGAATGTGAATTGGATATACATTGTTGTCTTTTCTGCTTGTTTCAGAGGGCATGGCTAGCATTTCCTGAGGCTAGCCAATAAACAGAACGATCTAGATATTAACCAATACAAAATAATATCACAGACGGTTTGAACTACAGACCGTCTCACATGTGTATCACGATCGCGGTTGTTTATTAACACCGCTCAGCGATACATCATATATCACGCATTTGTTCTAACTTAGAACCGCTCAGCATTACTATCACGCAGCGGTTCTAAATTAGAACCGCTCGTGATAATCACATATCACGCAGCGGTTGTTTATTAAAACGTCTCGGATTCATCAATATCACAGACGGTTGTTTATTAAAACCGCTCGGATACATCACATATCACGAGCGGTTCTAAGTTAGAACCGGCGTGATAGTATCACGAGCAGTTCTAATTTAGAACCGTCGTGATGTCCATCCCTATTTACATTCGGACTCTAGCTAGGGTTTGCCGCGCCGCCACTCTCAAACGATTAAGTTTCTCAACTCTCTCGCTCCCTCCTCCCCGAGCCTGTCGCCATCCGCCCTCGACGCCGCCTCCTCGAGCAGGCGCATTCTCCTCCCGATCCGCTGACGCCTCCTCCTCCAAATGCGCCTCCCCGAGCCCGCTGAGCCTCCTCCTACAACCCGCCGAGCCGCCGCCTCCTCCCTTCCCAGAGCCGGCCTCCTCGCCGCCGCTTCCTCCAGATCGCTTCTCCTGCTCGTCCTTCTCGACGCCTAAAGGTAACCAATGCCGAAGTTACCGATCGAATTTCATGCCCCTTTCCCTAACTATTTCTATCAATAATCTGTCATGGTCCTTCGTGATAATTGTACTTGTTTTAGGAATTTGTATTTGCTCTAGTCAGCTTATTCATATGGTATTTGTTTTGATATCGCTCATCGAATACATTGCAATGTGGTGTGTTGGGCTTGAGATGAATGCTCTCTGATGATAATAGTCTTGTAATCAAATTGTTTTGATAATCGGGTTTGTACTTGAGCTCTAATTGAATGCTTACTCTACATCGATAGCAATATCAAAATGTTAAATCTTAGCTTTATGTCGATTTCATTTGTTCACATGATGTTCTATTTCTTGTGAAGATGTCTTCCGCTCATTCTCGAGTCGTAGCCTCATGTGTCTCGATGATGCACCATCCTTGGAACAATATCCAACCGCGGTAGAAGAAGAGGAATATCGAAAAGGCCCATGGGCCGATTTACCATCACGGAGGTCGATCACCGGGACCCTATCAATCCTCGCCGAAAGCGGTCGATTCCGGAGAATGGTCGGAATAGTTGCGGGAAAGGGTCAAGATCACCTACGATTCGTGGAAGGTGGTGCCCGACCATTGAAAACTACGGCCAGGTCGACGGAAATTCTTGCATCGCTCGAGATCCCAGAACTCCCCGACTCGCGGCGACGACAGCGTTGCTACAAGCGCAAAGCGTGGAAGAACTTCAAGAGCACGCTTGTCAAGAACTACGGAGAAGGATCCGCCGCCCTTCCACAAGTATCTATTATTGGAAGAGTCCCGGCCGAAGTTTGTGGCGAAGAAGACGACAGATGAATTTAAGAGTGAAAGTGCGACGCACACGGCCCTCCAGCAAAAACAAGCACCCCACGCACTTCGGCACTGGCTGGTATGCGTAAAGCCCCGATATGGAGGATCAGAACAGCAGAAAAGCGCTTTGAATCTCTCCTGCTATTTCGAGATCACCGATGCGCTACCGACAAAGGGTTATTTGCGAGTTAGCTATTCGCCCACGGGAAGTGTACTTTCCAAACCTCAAGACCGTGAAGTGTCCCAACGCCGTAAGATATCGAACTACCTAGTTTGTAATTACTCCATAACTTCATAGGAAGTGAAATGACATGTCGGGCTATATTGCGATAACGCCGAGTGCACAATCTTCCCAAGGCTCATTCCAGCAGATAGGGAGAAAGATATACTCTCATGCCCTAGGAAACAAGTGAGCATCCGGTCGCACGAGAGGCGCCGGTGTTTTTTTGTTACATGGGAACAATGGTTCCAAGCGACAGAGGATCGTCACGAGTAGGAGGAGAGCCAAAGCCGAGCACGATGCAAAGCTACAAGAGGATCTTCGTGCATCTCTCGAGATGAGCTCACCGAAAAAATCAGAGCGAGGTCGGTGAAAAAAGTCACCAATCCTTTGAGGAAAGGATTCGTATGCTCGAGCAAAAGCAAAGAAGAGACTTTTGAGGAAAGGATTAGGGATTGCAAATGCCAAGTCGGTTGGAAGCCCTCGCCCTACTATACCGCTAGCTAGCCCTCCCAAACATCCGAGTAGTCAGGCGTCAACCCTAACCCTACCACAATAGGTGATGACAGATTTTCCGTCGATGACATCCGTAATAATTATTATCTCTCGAATGCTCAATCCATTCATAAGCCCGTTGGAGTAGCTAATTTTGTACCGCTATGTACGAGGTGGCTACGGCGCAAGCTCCAAGTGAGATATGTCTCTGTTGCCCTAGATGTCGCTTGGGGCGGTGTATCCATCCAAGACGGAGCTTTGGTGCACGTGCAAATCTAGCTCCGGTTTCGCAAAAGTGAATGTGGGCGGTGTTTGTGCCAATTTCGAGGCCGTCCCGCTGAAAATTCCCCAAACGATGAGGTCATGACTCTAGGGCAAGCCGCTGGAACATTCATCCAAAGGCCCAAGGAGGACATCTGCACCGAGCTACTCGCTCGGTCAACTTCACGGAATGTCTCAGAACGGCATCAAGTCCACGGGACTTGATCGCACCGGCTACTCAGACCGACATGGCAAGGGCCCGCCATCACATGCATCTACACTCGTGCTCAATCGACTCTTGTGAAGTCGACCTATACAAAGCGAGGCAGCAAGGGCAAGGGCAAATCGAAGACGATCGAGTCTTCCTCGATATCCCTTCTGCCGCTGGCTTAAATACAAGCCAGCGAGCCGCTGTTCGAGAAGTTAGACGGTTCTACCCTAGGATCGGATTGCACGGAATTGCATGCATGGTACATGGAATACCCAACAAGCGGCTGATCAACGATGCTCGTGTCACCGCTGTTCAAGGAGCATCATTTTAACCACGTGTATCAAGACGCCGCTTCACGGGTGACCTTCGACGACTTGTTCTGCTCTCTTCAACCTCGACGAGCTCGACGCCTCAATCATACGATGCCGACAATCGTAAGTGTGTACAATCACGGTCAATGTTCGTGTAATATCGATAAATGTTATATATAACTCCTAGCTTTTGTATAATAGATACATGATCCGTGAAGCCGAAAGAAGGAAATCACCGGTAGGTTTCCTCGACCACACACGTTGTCTCCGAAAAAGCATCACGGCGAATGCAACATTCGCCGAGAATTACGTTATAGATTTTTTCATGGCTCACCGCAACAAGGAATTCATACTTTTGCCCTACAACCGAAGTAAGTAGTGTTGCACTACCGCTATACTTAATGTTGATTTGTACTTTATAAGCAACACTAACTTAGGTTTAATGACCATGCCGACATACCTGTAGGTTCCATTGATTCTAATTGTAATTATACCAAAACGAAATACGTAATATACCTAGATTCCCTACAGAGGGCCACCACAACTTCACAGCCTATCCGGAGTTTAATCATCGTAAACACATTTCTCCATAGAAACTCTATTGTAGTCTTTCCTTCCTTTGCAATGGCTAAGGCTAACTTCTTGGAGTCACGTGGGGTGTTCGACGTGTTACATGCTAGAGGATGGAATATCAAGGAAGGACGCCGCAACATGATCAAACATTCCCTGTACTTGCTAGCTAGTACACATTAATCCTATATAACACTTCGTAGCAATGCCTCTTGAACTAACCAATTCTATTTTTGCAAAGGTTACCACCGGCGATCCGCCAGCAACGTCTCAGGATACTATGTTTGCCACAACATGCAACTACTGCTTGCCCACGATCACCAATGATCCTCGGGTTTGTCAATCTTTCAACAATTATTTCATATATACTTACCAATTTATATAAGCCCTAATTTAACCTTCATATCGACGGTTGCAAACATCGCCGAAATCATATTGGAACAGAGCGAGCTCATAAAAATTCGATCACACCTTGCGGCATTCCCTAATGCATGTGTCATAAATCCAAATGGGAGTTTCCACAAGGTAGCAGATTGAACTTGATTGAGATAGATTGAACATAATGGTACATGTGTGTAAATTAATGTACATTAATGGTTAATTTTAGTTAATTGATTTGTGAATTGATGTGTGCTTGTTTCTCAAATGAATGCAATTTTGATGTGCTTCAAATGAATGAGAATTGGATGTGCTTGTTTCAGAGGGCATGGCTAGCATTTCTCGAGGCTAGCCAATAAACGTAAATAGATTAAGCAATGCAAAGACTACCACGCAGACGGTTCAGAGATGAAACCGTCGCATGATAGTCGATTACCACAGACGGTTCAGATGAAACCGTCTCAGCGATAGTCGATTACCACGCAGACGATCGTCAGATATGAAACCGCTCGTGATAGTTCTATCACGCACGGTTTTATCTACGGACCGCTCGGTAGTCGAATATCACAAACGGTTTTATCTACGCATCGCGTCGTAGTCGTCGATCATCACGCACGGTTTTATCTACGACCGCTCGTGGTAGTCGAATATCACGCACGGTTTTATCTACGCATCGCGTGGTAGTCGATTATCACGCACGGTTTTATCTGAGCATCGCCTCGGTAAAATGATCATCACGCATTTGCATCTCTGCGCACCGCCTGTGATAGTATAGATATGCATTTTCGGTTCGAGAACCGCTCAGTGATGACCATTAGCATTATCGACCCATAAACTCGCATTTCGCCACGAACCGCTCGGTGATGGCGTTGAACCGCTCAGTAAGGCCTTTTTCGTAGTAGTGGGTACTGTGTGGGCTATGAATGGCAATCTCCGGCGCGCTATGATGTGCCGCACCGCTTCCAACCGGTGAGAGAGACAGAATAGGTTCAGTAACGAAGAGTACAAATATTATCAATGAAATGACCAGAGGTTGTAAGTGTCTCACAGTGTCATCACGCAGCGAAGCACTGTATCAATCATACAAGTGGTCGAGGCTCTCCTGGTGCGTCACATGCTCCGGGCGCTCTGGCGGAGTACGAGTGAGTCCGTGCGCGACATCGGGTACATACCACTACATGTACTCATGGTATGTCTCAGACGCTGATGGCCGCCGCTCCAAAGAAGATCTTGACATGCGCCGTCTCCGTCTAGGCCATAATCCACTCATGCTGGAGTGCTCGCTGGTCCTCAGCATGTCAGCCCGACCTCGATTGCCTACATTCCAAAAGGATTGATGTTAGAACAAAGGATATAAGTATGAAGTGTGAACATTACTCGAACGGGAGTTGGACTCACAAGTGGACGACTCACTGTAGCATCCTACTGTTGGGAGGGGGCACGACCTGGTACAAATTGAACTATCGCATTACCCGCTGTGGTGCGTAAGGCTCCACCATATGTGAAAGGGAGATTCGATCATTTGCCACTACCAAAGATTGGTAATTTATGATTTGCCACTCATGTGTCTATGACATGTGGCCCTAGGACCCAGATGTCATAAACACATGCAGTGGCAAATTATGAAATTCACTCTTTTGTAGTGGCAAATAATCAATTATTCCTATGTGAAAACACCAGGTGGCATGTCGTCGCCCATAGTTGGGCATCCTGCGTGCATTGCAAGGAAAACCCGTGTGGAGCTACTAAGCCGATGAAGTATTAACCACTAATTAATGACTGCTAATTTATTAAGACTTAATTTCAACTAACTATTTCAGACTAATGAATTGAGCAAAACAATGCACTTACGACTAATTAATTAATTGGTGGTGGAGTGACACGTCCGGCCAGCCACGGGCCAGATGTGGCCGATGTGGTTGTCCAGCAGGGCGTCTGGCCTCCCAAGGGTCATTTTTGTCGACGTGGTGAAAAAACGATCAGCCACGGGTCGGACGAGCCAATACCAGAGCGAGTCCAGCCGGTGGTGGTGCAGATCTGGTGCCAATTTTGCAAATTCTGTGCGCGAGATGATGTTTCCGCAAAAAAGTTTCCAATAGTGCTATTCACGCCAAAACGTCCATGACTCATTGTGAGTACGAAATTGATGGTGTATCGGGAGCTCAGAGTCAAGCACAACAAGTATTACTAAAAGGAAATCTCCTTTTGGGGGGCAAAACATCAGACAGTATGGCAATCGGATATATGTTTTGTTGTCGTTGGAAAAGTTCCAGGCAAGGTGACACCGTGTCCCTACGGAGGGTGCCCCTTGGCGACATATCCAACGTGTCAGCCGATTTTCCAGCAAATCGATAAATTCGATGATAGATAGTAGAGTAAATCAAAATTGATTCAATAGATGAACAAAGATCGAAGTTACGATGAAATATTGATCTAATCGGCTTTAAACTACTCCTAAGGTACATGAAAAAAATAAAGGTAATGTAAAAGTGTTGATTGATTAGACGTGTCCCTCCCCGTCAACCGGTATAAGGTATAAATAGTAGGAAAAAGTCTATTTTACAACCTTGAACTCTTCGAAAAGTCTGGATTTCAACCCTAAACTACAAACTGGATATCCGACACCCTCAACTATCAAAACTGTTCACTTTACCCCCTCAACCTAAACTGTGGTGGTTTTGTCCGACGTGACGCTGATGTGGCCAAATTCAAAATAGTTTTGACTAACATGGATGCCACGTGGACATCCATGTCATATTTTTCTTCATCCTATTTCTTCCACCACTTTCTCTCTCTCTCTCTCTTAGTTCACACCTCACCTCCCCGCCTTCCTCATTTGGCTCGCGCTCCCAAGACCTCTTGTTCTCGGTGCCCCTAGCGATCCAGCCTGCCCTGCGTGCTCCTCGCTCTGGAGCCCCTCGCAACCACGGCTACCCCCAACTCGGTGGCACTTCAAAGGCAAACACGCTTGCATCACCATCCCTCGCAAAAGCCTCATCTTTCTTCTTGTCCCCCTAGTGATGCATTGTGGCCCAAATCTAAAGATTTAAAAATTATCGAAGCAAATGCATCTCGTTGGTCTTGCACGCCCAAATATAAGCAGAGAAGAAGAAAGAGCAGCAGATGAGATAGGTTGTCAACTTTTCGATCGGTACAGCAAATTTGCTACTAATGCTAATGCCACTAGATCATCCTCTCCTTGTGCTCGGGTTGCTTAAAGGTGTCACAAATGAATTAACGCCGGCCTCACCTAATTGCTTCTTCGAATTCGCTTCACAGATTCACCCGTGAGCCAATCCTAGCAAATGATTCTTGAAGGAGCTACTACATGCACACATAGTAGAGATATAGAGAGATTTGAAGGTGAGCTGTGCAAGAGGCAAATGCAGAGTTGCACTGTGTTTCTTGGGCGGTTGCTTACTCATGGCGATGTGGATGGCGTCGAACTTGGTGGTGGAAAAGTAGGCGCAGTGATGAGGTCGAGCCGAACTTATGGGCCCCACGCGTTGAAGCTCTTGAGCAATTTGGTGTCGTGGTGGTGGTGACCGCCAGCCGGGCAAGAGGCTGTGGAGCCGGACGCGGAGACGAGAGACCGGCGACCCTCGCTCTGGCGCCCCAATCAGAGCCGCCCAACCCCGGCACGCCCACGCCCGCCTGCCCACCCCAAACGGCTTCCGGCCACCTTGTGGCCGCCACTTCACCTCTCGCAAGTTGCCCCCTTTGTCGGGCCATGGCTTTGCCCCCCTCGAGGCCATCCCCCATCGCTGTCCATCATTGTCGTGTTCTCAAACCCATTGTTCGCAGAGGATTGCCCTCAGAGATAGAGCAACACCAAGGAAGCGGTGGCTAGGACGGAGACGCAGGCAGTGGCGGCAGTCGGAGGCGGTGGGATTTGGTGGCCGACGGTGAGAAAAGGAGAGGGGAGTTGAGAGAGAAGGTGGAGATGGAGAAGGAGAAGCAGGCGTGTGCAGGGAGGAGAAAATGAAGAACGAAAAGAAGAAAGAGAGAGGAGGTGATTTGTCTACTGAGGTGGCAAAATACGATGACGTGGGTGCTAACTTGGATGCCACATTAGTGAAACCAGAGTGGTTTAGGGCGAAAGGGGGTAAAGTAAACAGTTTTGAGAGTTAGAGGTTGGCCCGTGCCTGGTTTTGTAGTTTAGGGTTGAAATCTAGACTTTTAGAAGAGTTCAAGGTTGTAAAATAGACTTTTTCCTAAATAGTATATGCTAAGACTCCTGAACACAACTGACTCAATATGGATTCTTCTTTGAATTGCTCTTCATATCGGCCCAACTGCTCCAAGAAGGTCCCTTTCCATCTCCGTCTCAATCTTCTTGCCTCCATCTTTGTCGTCCATGCCGAATCTTTCCTCCAACTGATGGATCCTTCCATATTAGCTGAACCTTCCTGTCCCGCTCTTTACAAAATTTGGCTTTCCTTTCTTGCTAATTACTCAATGGCCGACTTTAGCGCTTTTGGATCTTTCCATGTTGACTTGGTCTCCCTGCTTTCTCCCAATTTTGTGTTGACATGGTCGGCTATTTTCGCATGCCAAAATTAGGCAGCAATACGTTGTCAATTATATCAACAGAAAGGAGATCAATGAATAATATGAGAACAGGGACAAAAGAGATCTATCCTTGAAGTTGTGCTCTCATAAGAATGATAGGGAAGATATCCACAAACTTGTTGATAATTTTCAGCCTGCAGAAGTAGACATGGAGGGGGCTGAAATGCAAGAGGATAATGAAGAGGGGGGTTGTTCCTAGGAGAAAAGAGCCAAAAAAATGTTTCTCAGATATATATGGAATAGGAGTAACTACACCCTAGAGTAGGAAAAATGTTTCCTACATATATCTTTACTACTTAAAAAGAATGTAGTGGTGGTGAGTGATGCATTCTCCTCCTCTCCTCTCCAAAACTGTGTGATGACAAAGCGGTCATGCCAAGTATCCCGCTTCTTCCAACAAACACGCCCAAATATCTCACTTGTTGCAACAAGCATATCCAAATGATCTACTAATCTTGTTAATAGATACTAACACACCTCTTGCGAAGTTTGTTAACTAACTCCATGCATGTACATTTGAGCGGCAAATTATATTTAGCATCTTACAAACAAACATCATAATTTTCTCTCAGTTCATCGTCATAGAGGAGGATTAAGGGACAATGTGCATGAACAAGAGATGGTGACAGTCGCTTGTATAGCAAAGGCAACTAGCGGGGAAGGTGATGCATCACATGCCTGCAGTATCGTGATGGCTAGAAAGTTGTGGCGGCGCCACCGTGGGCGCGTGCATGGAATGTAATGAAATATATAGTTATCCGGCATCAACGACATGTCATATTACCGATAGTATATCCTAGACAGAGGCCAGCATGAGTGTGTTGCTAGATTGAGTGTCGACTTGACGTCTATCCTAATCAGCAGCCTCAACACGCTGCTCATGCTCCCCTGTATCAGGTCATCGTGCGCCTCATGGACGTGGTTGGCTGATAGAGCCTGCTGTTGTGGAAGATCCCGATGCTCATCTTGTCGCTGCTGGTGTTGATCGTGGAGAATGTGGTGCTCCTGGCAATGATGGTGCACGCGGCACAGTCGAACGTCAAGCGTGATTAGCTACTTATGTTGCGCAAGCCGAGCACGACGGTGGAGGAAGGGCACTGATAGTAGCGAAGCTCGGCCAGGCATAGTGGAGGAGCGGGAGTATGGTGTAGCCCTAGCATCGTGGCGGAGGTGCGGCGCACAACTTTAACTCGGGCAGCATCTTTGGCCAAGGGGCGTGGTTTAGGCCAAATCTTGCGACCACGGCTCAACTTGCTATCTTAAATATATGAGTTGGTGGCGGTGGTGTGAGTCCGTCCATCTCCCCATTCCACGTATACAACATGTGGGCCCCGTGTTAGCACCCTATGGTCGACATCCGCCGAGTCCCACTCACTCACTCTGCGCCCTCGTTGATTCTTTTTATCCGTAGCAAAGCACGCCCATCCAACTAGTATATATATAGAGAGGGGAAAGGAGTGACTATACCAGAGTAAGAAAAGCTTCCTATATATACGGGCAATTCCTTACATGCCATTAAATAACTTGCTTGTTTCTTATATGCCACCGATGTCTCAACCACATATGGTTCAAGACTAGTATCTAGGAATTAATCCATATATATATATATATATATATATATATATATATATATATATATATATATATATATATGACGCCTGCTTGCATCTCCTTGAGTACATACTCCCACTCAATATACCATGTAAACTAATATATTATACTTTTTATCATTTTCAAGATACTTAAATACCAATTATAAGATACTCTAACGCGATTTGATTGAAATTTTTTATTGAAGTTCTTTATTTTTGCTATATACCATTTTTCATATATAAAAAGAGATATACATAATTTTTTTCATTAACGCATTACTTGAAGAGATTATACTATATATATATATATATATATATATATATATATATAAAAGTTAAAAAAAGAATTGGTGGTCGTCCGTCCTCCCATCCTCTTTCACGTCCATTAGATCGGCGAGCTACCAACAGCACAAATCGCGTCGCGCGAGATGCAACCTGCGCATGTGTCGCCCTCCCTCCCTCTCCCCTCTCTCATGCTCCCAGTCCCCACCTGCGCCGCCCGCCCTCCCTCTCTCCTCTCTCTCTACGCCCACGTCGCCCGCCTCCCTCTCCTCTCTATCTCTTTGCCCCACCGGATCTAGCCCCTCACCTCGCCGGCGCCACCCCACTCCTCCCATCCTTTCTCCCCCGTCCAGCGGCTTGTGGTCACGATCTCACCTGCTTCCTCCTAGCGCAAACGTCGTGCCCCCCACTTCTTGTGCAACCGCTGCACCCTACACTTCTTTCCCCGCCCCTCATAACCACACCACCCCACCCCTAACACATCTGCGCTCACCCCGCCCTTAACACCGTCGCTCCTCGCATGTGCATCGCGTTGCCCCGCCCCTAATGCATCCGCGCCCCACCTGTGATGGCTCGAGGACGAGCCTATGGTGGCCACGGCGACACTGTCGGGTCTCCTCCTTCACCTTCGTCGCAGAAGTCCTCTGGTTCATGTCTCCACCACCTGGTGTGTCCTTGACGGCAGCACAAGTAGTAACATTGTGGTACATTTGTCAATACCATGGGCTGTTTACCCTCCTGATTTAATTTCCTGTAAGCAAGAGATGGTTAATTCCATGCCAGATTGTTTCTCTTTTTTCCTTGCCCACCACCTGTTTGCTCAAATGTCCCAATACTGAGATCTTAATCTTCTTTTTTGAATTTAGTTAAAAACCCATGTACGTATTGCTAGACCGATCTTGGTCAGCAATTTACAGAGTTTTGGATTGGTCTTCTTATTGTTCAATCTTCATCAAATTATTCACGAGTTCATTAATTTACATAGCTTTTTATATCTATCAAGAACAAATTTAAAGTGTGAAACATGGGGCTACAGGTGCTTGAATGCTACTATAACCATGGGAAGGAGCAACTCGATGTGGGATACATAGAACATTGCTGGTGGTTGGGCCAAGTGTGATTGAATCTAAGGAGCATGTCTTGAAGATGGCCAAACACATCAAAGGCATCACAGCCAAGTGAGCAACCAATCATTGTTTATGTTCACTTATGTGCCAAATTAGTACCTTACTGTGGTTGTTTGTTATTTTTAAAAGGCTTGGGCTGCAACTTGTGTTCAAGTCCAGCATTGATAAAGCAAATCGTACATCATCAAAATCTTTCCGTGGTCTTGGTCTGGAAGAAGGCCTGAAGATGTGGCAAATTTTAGCATTCAAACTATGCAATTCCTAATTTTAGATAGCATCAGTGTTCCATACAATGTACCGGCAGTTAGTACATGCAAATTCATGTCCAGACATAGTTTCTCTTATGTGATACTTGCTTGTTTTTCTGCAATAATAGATGTTAGTTGCCTTATGCCGTTCTGCGTGAATTTGTATTTGAGTGATTATCTGGATTTATGGGTATAGGCTACACAATTAGCGGTATCTGGTGGGATACCTTGTGTATATTGTTATTTTGGTCTATGTTGAGGTTCCATGAGATAGTAATAGTGCATTAGCCATATCTGTTTCAGAGCCAATGTCAACCCACTAACTTTTGTTCTTAGAGGTTATGTCTGTGTCATGTGATGTATATCCACTAATTCAGACCCACAACTATCCACGTGTCAGGAGTATGTTTTGTGTTTTATTCTTTTGTCTCTTCTTTTATGTAACTTTGTTGGTTGTGCTTGCTATATTTAATGGTATAATCTTTCTGGTCAGATCCTTGAAAAGGTGAAAGCTACATATGACCTTCCAGTGGTCACTGATGTGCACGAAAGCTACAAGGTATCCATTTGGTTGCATTAATCTTGTTATCCAAGGATATTCTTCTTTCTGCTTTGAAAACCAAATTATGCCATGTTACTTTCCTATTTTTTCTTCAGATCTTAGCATTGTCTATTGACTACATTTCCTTTTTATTGGCATGCTTTAAAAAAATGTTACTGTAACGCTACTTGTTCTTGCATTTCATAAAGAAATGACTGAATTTGTTTTTTGTTTCACATTTCTCTACTACTTAAAAATTGGGATATTTTTACATTCTGTCTATCTGTGGGACTTTTGAAAATTACTCATCGATATTAGAGTAATGTGGTTGTTCATCTATGTGCCTATGTTGGACGCTATGTTATAGGGAGCTTGCGGTTGGAATTGATAGGGCCTTTGGTGTTTACCGTGTAATGGAGACAAAGCACTGCTCCGGAAAGCATAGTTTTGTATTTGGGTCTTACTTTTGTCTAAGATGAAAGTTAATGGAAAGCGAGTAAATTTCAAGAGGCATCTTTTGAATTGGTTGTGCAGTCGTGTATTATTTTCTTAGAAGATCCGACCTACATTATGGTTGAGACAGTATCATAAAAGGTATAGTATTTTTCAGAATACTGCATAGTTTCCAGAAGTTCAGAAATAAGCATTTCCTTTTTAGTTATTCATATTTTTGCTATCGAGCATTCACATCAATTTTCTAATTGGATTTTGTAGGAAAAGCATAATGTACGATCTCTGGAGCTTCCTCTTAGTAAACACGTTGAAGGCCCTGAGATAGATAGGCTTTCATTTGTCTTGCGTGGTAGGTGGTCCAGTCTTTCTTTTGCAGCAATTTGACATTGCATTTTTTGTTCTTTGTTGCCTTGTACATCTATTTGCTCCAACAGTTAAGCCTCTTCAGATTGATGCATGGCCCAAGTTCTAAAAATAGTATACTTTTACTATGCTTGCTATATGTTGTGGGAATTAAGGACTAACCTTTGCCATTTTTCATTTTCTATGGCAGCAAAATGAGAGCATGTAAGACTAGAAACCTAAAGAGCCAAAACCTGCTTTGCCATCATTGACTACTTCAGTCGCAAAAAGTGGCCCATCCTTACATTCACGTTTTGAATATGTGGAGAGTGAACCATCAGCTGATTCAAGAACTGGAGGAGCTCAGGTGACTGGCCATATAGCACAACCAAAATCATCAAACTTCTTTCAAGAGTATGGAATGGATAATGAGTTCCAAAGAAAAACAAGCACAGCTGCATCAAAGACGCAGGTAAAAGTTGCATTGATGTTAATGCTACATCAGTAAGAGAAATGATGCATTGATTCAATTTTTTTGATTAATGTAAAAGTTTGCGTAATTTAATTCTATAAAAGTTACAATACAAACTGTTACACTAGATCTTGTTGCTTCTTATAGCTTCTCTTGTTTTGAGTTTCATGATGTCTTTTTCTTCTACACAATAATTCAATACCAGGGTTGTTGGAAGTCCTAAGGTGCAAATAGCAATTGTTGGAGCAGGGACTACAAGAATTTTTTATGAAGCATTGCAGTCTGATGAAAGATCCCTTGAGGTTTCATTCTCTCCTTTCAAGGGTACCTTGCCATGTAATTTATACGATGTAATTACTACCCATGCATTTTAAAGACTACACATATCTTGAAGGCTCGAACTCTATTTCAGTCTACAAGGCACTTATTCCATTTCTTTCTTCATCATCTATGGGTTAAGTTTTGGCCTCAGAGCTTCCAAGGACCAGTGAGACTACTTGTAAAGTGTTGTATCCTACATCTGCAAAGGCTGGCCATGAAATTTGCGAGTCATTCTGGTGTTCATGCAGTTAGCATTTCTTTGTTTGCTATTTTCTTTTCCTTTCAATTAAGCCATATGTTTTCTGGCTTTCTATTTTCCAGATTGAGTTATGAATTCATTAAGACTTTGCAAATAACTCTGTACTATAATAGCTTTGAGCTTGGATTTCGCAGATGATGGGTTTAAGCTTTAAACTACTTGCATTAATTTTGATCTATGGGCTTGGTTCACTCATTTTATTCCTTATTCTTGTGGTTTGTATCTTCCTCAACAACTACATGAAATATTCAGGCTTTATGTTACTTAACTCAGTTGTGCAATGCGAGAGAATGGGTCACGATCGAGGGTTTGAGGTGACAAGACTAAACACATATACAACTGTAAATTTTTCACTTATATTGAATTGCATCTTTCTTTTATTTAATTCTCGTTCCATGTCTCACCTCATGAACACACAAAACAAGTCTTTTGCATCTTCTGAGCTACTTCTGGTGATCTATGGTACACAAAACTAGATTGATTTTTTCGTTAACTTGTAATTGCTCATTTGCTCTCTCAGTGTTGAACTATTGAACTAGAGGCATCCATTCTCTTTGACAACTATGACGGAGATGGTGGTGGCTTCTGGTGGCATTAGTAATTTCTTGTGGTGGTGGCGGCACATGGCTAATGAGGCAGCAGAGGCACACAACATTTGAATGGAACACTTGATTGCCAGCTGCTGGCTATTTGCATGTGATGTTGACGTGAATGAGTGCAAGGCAAAGGGATCTAAAGTTGCACAAGTTGTAAATGTTTGTAAACTCGGTTACAATTAGCTAGATGTACAAAACTTGGTTGTAATGGAATGTATAAAGTTTTATAGCATGTACCAGCTCTTTGGATTTGTTGTATTGAATGGATAATTTTGTTGTAGTTGAATGGGACAATTATTTTGCAAGTAGAGATGTCATGATTCATGCTGACCGAAAGAATCAATACATATGCATGTTCTTTTGTGACTAATTGCCTATTTACGCCATCTGAATATGTTTGACATACTAACTTTATTTTGCATAGTTGTTTATTCAAACCTGCAGCAACAAAACCTTCTTAACTCTACTGCAAGACATGAAAGTTTTTAACTTATGAATAGCAGTGGAGAGATTAGTGAGCTGCAACAACATATTCTATGCAAAAATTGATTTTCCGTAGTAACGAATGGACACTAGTCAATATATATAGGCCATGTTTGGTATAGCTCTACTCCCAGTTTTTGCAACTCCAACTCCAGCTTCACTCTTGGATCTACTCCCCTGAGAAGTTGGAGTAGTCTGAGGAGGAGTTTGATTAGAAAGGTAACTCCCACTCCGTGAATGAGAATGATCTATATAAAAAGACGAGAGTGCCCTTGGATTATTTATTTTTTTCAGAATGATTACTGTTCATGTGGTTTTTTTTATTGTAGCATTCGATCTGCTCCACTGCTTGTCGATACTATCGCCGTGTCGTGTATGGTACGCGCGCGCGTTATGCCTATGTATCTTTCCTTCCAAAGAAGAAAAAAAATGGTCATAACGATATCCGACTTTTCTCTGGTCAGAGCCCTTCTTTTTATTTTTTAATACGATTTTGTATTGGTTGTTGCATAGTTCACGTACACATTATAGATTGATATGAGAAAACCAAAGCAAGTATGTTGTTGTTTGCACTTTATAATCCCATCTGTTGTCCATTTCTAACCCATTTGTCGCTTAGTTCTTGCATGCTTTTAGTGACGGCCATATCGGTCAACCCAAATCGGTTTTATGTTACAAAAAGTTAAGACCAAGAAGAAAGAAAATGTCTAGAACAGATAAAGGTAAAACAAAAAAAAAATATACATGAGAAGGAGAGTCGTAATTGACCACCAATTCTCTTGGAGCTAAAATAATGAGCTCTCCTTTCTCCCTCAAACACTAGTAGCTCTTCAAATACAACGATAGCATCATTATAAATTGACAAAATGTCGTTAATTTTGCATAAATATAAACGAGTATCATAGAGAAAAATCCATGAACTCAAACATATGAAGTTCATAACAAAGGTTCTAATTCAATGAATATCATAACAAAAGTCCATAACAAAGACTAACATATGTCTTCGGTAGAAAATAAATGAGAGGTCACATTATCTTTGCTAACTCACTTTCATACCATACCAAGTCACCAAGAAGTAGCTATGCCAGTAGCAAGATCATCCCGAAATGTATCCATAGACCGATCATTCGATTGTGATGTTGACCCATCCAAAGCATCTTGAGAAATTGCATATTTTTGGTATCTAGAAGGAATGGTAGGCACATAGTTAGAATCTCTGTCGCACCTACGAAATGCCAATCCCGCTACCATGCTCACGTATGAAGTTGTGGAGCGCCATAGTAGCCGCAACAATCATCTTTTGCTTGGTCATTGGATAGCTTGGCATCTTAAGTAGAATTGGCCACTTCATCTTCCATACACCAAATGTTCGCTCAACTATATTACGCACAGAGGAGTGTACCCTGTTGAACTTTTCCTTGGCAGTAGTTGGTTCAACACCTCTATGGAACTCAGGAACATGATACCTTTCGCCCTTGTATGGGGCTAGGTACCCTGGCCGATTAGGATATCCGCATCAACAAGGTAATACTTGCTCAATCAAAAGTAATATAAATTTAATGACAATACATGGTTTAGGAAGAAGTAATTTATCCAAGAGCAAAGAGAGTTACCCAATGGAGGATGTGGGAAGACACCTCGGTCTACTCTCGATGCATGATATAGCACACTAGTGTCATGCATAGCCCCTGGTTGACCAATGGATACATAATCAAACGCATATCAAAGTCCACAACTGCCATCACATTCTCGAGGGATTTCGACCTTCCAATGTATCTCACTTGTTGTTCTAGTGGAAGAGTTGCACGTATATGAGTCCCATCAAGAGCACCTATGCAATCCTTAAGATGTGGCCAAGCCCTTCGATTATCTCTAATCCTACTATGGATGGTGGAGAAGTTTGGATCCTTTGGTTTCACATAATCTACATACATTGCAACCACACATTGTAGCACTTCTTGAAACTTCCTACTAATGGTCTCACCCGAGTGCTTGAACCGCTTTTGTGTTTTCCTATTCGATTCACCTCCACCGTGATACCCATAAGAAGATTGCAAGTGCATCTAGTGTACTCATATTTTTGGTAGGTTTGAGTTTATACCTACTCACCAACAAGTCATGTAGGTCAAAAAAGATTGTTTGGTTCATACGAAGCATCCTATGAGTCTCTCCCGGAATAGCCAATGTCTCCTTCAACCAACCCATCCCACTGAGGCGTGAAGTTCGCGTTTCGGCCTTGTCCATGTAGGTTGAATAGTAATCCGCAACAATGGATGCCCTGGCTAGAGAAATGACATCCATGGCATGCTTTGCTCACATGATATTCTCTCTAATTTTGGTCTCTTCATCACTATCACTTTCGCAAGACGACATCTGTACATTTCATCACAATCGTGAGAAGTAAGCAAGCATAAAGTTACAATATATGGACAACAAACAATATATGGACAGCAACATAAAAAGACAAAAAAAAAGAAAGCTAATACGACAACATAAGAAGGAAGGTAACATAAGAAGCAAGCTAACATAAAGTTCATACAATATCCTAACATAGGGTTCTCAGTCTTACATAGATAGAATATGGTTCACGAATGAGTTAACATAAATAGCAAACAAATATAAAGATCATACAATATCGCAACATGTCATAATCAATTCCGATACTCCTTCTTGTACTTCCTCTTAAGCCACTCAAAACGAGCTTGTGGGGTGCCCAAGGTTTTGAACATCCGCCTTTGTTCCTCTTCAAAAACAACTCAAAGGGCAATGAAGTGCTCATCACTACCTAGAGAGGCACCACATTCTTCCACCCAGTTCATCACAACATCTATGGAGCAAGGGTCATCTTTCATTGCAAATGAATCCAATGTTGACTAAGATTTCTCAGCCATGTTTGCTATCTTTATGATTTGGTCTTGCATAACTTGAGCTGAGCTTGACTTAGGCTTTTTGCCCATCCCAATAGGTGCATTAGCTCTCTCTTGACTTTCCCATTGGAGGGGGGCTCCTCCTCAAGCTCGGTCTCATCCATCTCCTCGATGTCATTCTCAGCTTCAAGGTTGATAGCCAAAGATTCTCACTTGTGTTTGAGGCAATATACCCATTGCCGGAGACCAATGATTAGCACCATCATTGGTGATATCTTCAAACATCTACCTTAGAAGGCCTTCATTTTGAAGCCCTTTTTTGCGAAACTTTATTGCCCCTGGGATTTCCTGTGGAAAAATAGGACACCGATTATGACAAATAAAAATATGTGCCGCCCAAAGTGAAAAGAATGAAACTACACTTACTATGTTAACCTTCTTCCACCATGGAAGGGGTTGAGAAATTGTGCCTTTCACACGTCCCCAATTTAGTACCGGTCTCCCTTGTGGTGAGTTTTTTTTAAATGGTGTACTCGAACTTCAACTTATCCCATTTATTCTTGAATTGTGTCTTAGTGTACTCGAGCCTGTTACATCCTTAAACCCCTTAGCTACCCTCAGATATCCTACATGTTGTTCAAGTGGGTGTTTGGCTTGCCCCAATCCTAACTTGTTCCGCAAATAACTCACACACTACCTTAAGGTGTTCATCATTCCACTTAGCGTAATCCTGCCATCTGTGATGTTGTAACATTCATAATTGCATCAATTTACCATCACACTCGTGAGGACAAGTCAATGCAAATCCTTCACTGCATAAAATTATCATCCAATTGTTATCCAAAGCTACCAGCCTCAAAGATAAATCTTGCTTTTGTGATATTTTGTTGATCATACACACCAATGGAACAGCTTTTAATGAAAAGGAAATTACAGATGTCTAAAAGCTTCTTGAAATAATTTGTTTGGCGAGAAGGACATGCAATTCGCCACCAAATTTCCCACCACATGCAAGACCATACAACATATGAACACAGTGACATCACAACAAGTATCATATAACCAAGCAAGTTCACATTCCAAATATTAGTCTTCCGAAATGATAAAAATCATACAGGCAAGCAAGCTCACATTCCAAGGAATTTTCTTTTCCAATTATCAGTCTTCTGAAAATCATACAGACATAACAAAGTGGCATCATAACCAAGCATTTGGTGTATGGAAGATGAAGTGGCCAATTCTACTCAAGATGCCAAGCTATCCAATGACCGAGCAAAAGATGATTGTTGCGCTACTATGGCGCTCCACAACTTCATAACGTGAGCATGGTAGCGGGATTGGTATTTCGTGAGGTGCGACCGAGATTCTAACTATGTGCCTACCATTCCTTCTAGATACCTAAAATATGCAATTTCTCAAGAGCTTTGATGGGTCAACATCACAATCGAATGATCGGTCTATGGATACATTTCGGATGAGCTTACATCGCATAGCTACTTCTTGGTGACTTGGTATGGTACGAAAGTGAGTTAGCAAAGATAATGTGACCTCTCATTTATTTTCTATCGAAGACATATGTTAGTCTTTGTTATGGACTTTTGTTATGATATTCATCGAATTAGAACCTTTGTTATGAACTTCATATGTTTGAGTTTATGGATTTGTCTCTATGATACTCGTTTATATTTATACAAAATTAACGACATTTTATCAATCTATAATGATGCTATCATTGTATTTGAAGAGCTACTAGTATTTGAGAGAAAGGAGGGCTCATTGTTTTAGCTCCAAGAGAATTGGTGGTCAATTACGACTCTCCTTCTCATGTATAATTTTTTTTTGTTTTACCTTTATCTGTTCTAGACATTTTCTTTCTTCTTGGTCTTAACTTTTTGTAACATGAAATCGATTTGGGTTGACCGATATGGCCGTCACTAAAAGCATGCAAGAACTAAGCGGCAAATGGGTCAGAAATGGACAACAAATGGGATTATAAAGTGCAAACAACAACATACTCGCTTTGGTTTTCTCATATCAATCTATAACGTGTACGTGAACTATGCAACAACCAATACAAAATCGTATTAAAAATTGAAAAGAAGGGCTCTGACCAGAGAAAAGTCAGATAATACGTCGCAAGCCATTTTTTTCTTGCTGGAAGGAAAGATACATGGGCATAACGCTCGCGTGTACCATATACGATACGACGATAGTATCGACAAGCAGTGGAGTAGATCGGATGCTACAGTAAAAAAACACGTGAACAATGATCATTCTGAAAAAAATAATCCAATGATACTCTCGTCTTTTTACATAGACCATTCTCATTTATGGAGTGGGAGTTGCCTTTCTAACCAAACACCTCCTCAGACTACTTCAACTTCTCAGAGGAGTAGTCCAAAAGTGAAGCTAGAGTTGATGTTAAAAAAACTAGGAGCGAAACTATACCAAACAGGGCCTACATATGTCAACGGAAACAGCACGATCCTCAGATGCGGACCAAACTATACCCAGTTAGACAGACCTATAAATAAAAGGCCCAATTGTGAAAGAATTGCCAGATTGCCGGACAACCAGCCGGCCCAGAACCAAGAAACAATAAAACATGGCCCGGCTTACATAGGCTCTGCTGCACGCCGGCATGTGCTCGATCACCCCGCGCACGCGGACCGGCGTGCCCAAAAGCGGAAAGAACTCGAAGAAAAGGAATCGCCAACGCGCAAATAGCGTACATTTCCAGGGATCTACACGTAAAAGCGCCGTGCCGTGTTCCCGGCGATCGGCACCGCACCGCTCCAGCTCCTCCGGACTCCCAAATCCCACCGCTCTTTTAATACCCTGCCCTGGTTGCGTCAACTGACTCAACTCCACTTCTTCCCATCTCCGCCGCACCGCCTCCCTCCGCTCCCATCTGCTTCTCTGCTCGCTTCGCTTGCTCACACTAAGTCGCGCGATCGCCGCGGCTGCCACAGCCGGCCGAGCCAATCCGCCATGGATGAGGAGTACGACGTGATCGTGCTCGGCACGGGGCTCAAGGAGTGCATCCTCAGCGGCCTCCTCTCCGTCGACGGCCTCAAGGTAGAGTCACTCACCCACCCGATCGGTAGAAGCTTCATGGTAGAGTCACACACCCACTCGATCGGTAGATCGCTTTCCCCGTACTTAGCCGCTACGGAGCCTGCGCGCTCGATGTGGGGGTGGTCTGTTGGTTCGTACTCTGTGATGCTATCTTGTCTAGTTGGGTGGCATGTACCGGGAGTCCTAGCAAAATCGCAACACTTAAGGCAGTTCTCGAACTTTGGATAGCGATGGGTAGTTGGCGCAGGGGCAAGGCTGGTTGAGGAGGCGAATCGCAGTGGCGGTGGCTGCAGCTGCGGTCTCTCTGGTTCAATTCATGTTAGCAGGTGTTAGATATGTATATAGCCTAGGGTGTTCTTTCTATATTGACAACCTGTACATATTATATATTGGTATTTTGGTCCATTGAAATAGATACAAAGCCTTATTCCAATATGGTATCAAGGCATGGAAACCGTAGCCACTTCACCACTAGACAGCCACTGCCGCCTGTCCGCCGCCGCCGTTGTCCCTACGCTCCGCTGCTCTGGTTTCTTCCACCTCCTCTGCTTTTGCGTGCTTTGTTTTCCACCGAAGCGACCGCGTGCTCTGTTTGTTCTTCCACCGAAGCCGCCGCCGTCTCCTCTGCTCCCGAGCCAGTGGCAAATTTAGAACGAAAATGACCGGGGGTCCTCACTCCCCATACATATCTACAATAGGTTGAGCTGTGGCTTGGGGTGTTCTCTTATCTTGGACTAGGAGTGTCCATACTATATATATACATGGCTATATCTAAAGAAAATGGTTTTTTGACCTGGTGTCCTGTGCACCCGGGTAGAACATTGTAGATCCGCCTCTGTCCCGAGCTAGCGCCACCTCCGCAGGATCCCACTGTCCCCACGCCGCCCGAGCCGGATCCGTGCCGCCTGCGAGCGATCTCTGTCATCACTGCGCCGCTGCGCGTCTTCTCGGCGTTAGGCTCCCGCCACAGCCAGATCTCTGTCGTCAGACCTTGTCGACGCCGGCCGCCGCCTCGAGCCTCGCCCATGCCTCGCTCTCGAGTAGCCGCTATCGCCTCCGCCTCGCTGAAAGCGATCACACTTACGCCGCCGCCGCCAAGACGCCGTCCTGGCGCTCCCGAAGCGGCAAAGACTCGCGCTGCATTCACCGCCATAAGCACATTGCTCGTCTAACTCCGCCGCCACCGCCAGACACCGCCCGGCCGCCACAGTCGCCCGGCCGATTCGGCCGCCTTGGCCTCGCCGTGTTTGCAGCCCCGATTCGGCCTCTCTAGCCCCAGACCTCGACATCTACACCCCCACTCTGCTCCAGATGGCTTCCACCGGCGGCTCCTTCGCCATCCCGCTCTCTTCGGTTCGTTTCGAGGTGACGAACTTCCGGGAGTGGGTTGTGCACATGAGGATTCACCTCAACAATCAGCACCTCTGGGGGCATCTCATCGGCGAGCACTCCGTCTGCTCTCGCCCGCCGCCAGCTCATTTCTTCCTTCTGGTAGTGCGGATCAGCGCTCAGAGGCCACCAATCTACACTAGAGGAGGCCCTGGAGCTCTACCAGTCTAAATTGCACGCCTACGAGCGATGGCAGGATGCCGAGGCTCGTGCTACCGTCATCCTGGTGGGTAGCATGCCCGTGGCCATCTCCATGGATGTGGCGAAGCTACCGACGACACAACTTATGGGGAGCGTCTCCGAGCTCACTACCAGCCGACGAGTGATGGTATGTACCTCTCAGTTGTGCACCAGGTGCATTCTCTTCAGCAGCTCGATGCCACCGTGGATGACTTCTACTAGCAGATGTCTGAGGTATAGCGTTAGCTTGACTCTCTAGGGCCTGATATCTGCCGTACTTGTCCCTACTGTGTGCGGCTTTGCGCTCACCAGGAGACCCACTGTCTCTACGACTTCCTAACGCGCTTTGGCCCGAGTTCGAGATCAGGCATGCGAAGGTTCGAAGCTATGGAGGTTCTCACGCAAAGTGCGTGCCGAGGAGACTCCACTACACCCATCTGCTAGTGTGACGGTCCACAGTATTAGGATTGCTACAAGTGGAGGGACTGTGGTCGCTTGGGCGGACGCCCCTCAAGGGCTCTGAGGTTCCTCCCACTCAGAGCTTGCGCCTCGCCAGGCTCCTCCGCTGACATCACACAACAGCCTCCTCTCATCGCCTCCAAATGACTTCGGTGTCGGCCGTCTCGAGACTCCTCTAGTTCTACTCGTCTGGCTCTTGCTTCTCAGCAGTCTTGCTCGCCTCCGCCTCCTCTCTCGTTAGGTATCTTGTCTCTGTGGATCTTGGACTCTGGTGTTTCCTTTCACATGACACCAAATTCTAACCACATCACTTCCGTGCGTCCCATAGTTTTTTCCTTCCACCTGCTCGGTGATCAGATGGTACCTCTCTTCTGCAATCCGAGGCACCCTTTCCACTTCTTCTTTTCGTGTTCTCGCCTCGACTATGCAATGCTATGCTCAGAGGTCGATAATCGATCACGATCGTCGTGTTGTTCTTGAGTTTGACTCTTGTTGTGTTCAAGACCGCCGCACGGGGACTTTGCTTGGTACTGGCCCTCGGCGCCATGATTCGCAGCGCCTTTGGGAGCTCGACTGGCTTCATCTTCCTTCCGCAGTCTCCACCAGCCAGTCAGCCACTACCACTACCTCGGGTCTTGCCGCGTCCTCCACTACCTTCTTCGCTCAGTGGCACCATCGTCTGGGTCATCTCTGCGGATCACGTCAATCGTCACTAGTAGGTCGTGGTGTTTTTGGCTCTATTTCTGAGACCCCTCTTTACATTCTATGGGTTGCAAGCTTGGCAAGCAGCTGCAACTCCCCTATCCCTCTAGTAATTTTATTTCTACTCGTCCTTTTGATCTTGTTGACTCCGATGTTTGGGGTCTGGCTCCCTTTGTTTCGAAAGGGGGTCATCGCTACTCTGTGATTTTCATTGATGATTATTCTCGTCATACTTAGATCTACTTCATGTTCTCTCGCAGTCAGGTTCTCTCTATTTACCAGATGTTCGCCGCCATGGTTCGCACTCAGTTTGATTCGGCTATTCGTGTGTTTCGTGCCGACTCTACTGGTGAGTATCTATCTGCTGCTTTGTGTCATTTTCTCGCTACGCAGGGTACTCTTCCCTAGTACTCTTGTTTTGATGCTCACGCTCAGAACAGTGTCTCTGAGCATAAGCATCGTCACTTGCTTGAGACAACTCGCGCTCTCATCCTTGCCTCTTCTATTCCCCCTCACTTCTGGGCTAAGGTTGTTTCCACTGCTGCTTTTCTCATCAACATACAGCCTTCCACTGTTCTTCAGGGTTCTACTCCTGTGAAGCGTCTCTATGGTCGAGCTCCAGAGTATCACCACCTTCACAGCTTTGCCAGGTTCTGCTTTCGTCCTTCTTCCAACTCGTGAGCGCACCAAGCTGACTGCTCAGTAAGTTGAGCGTGGTTTCCTTGGCTACAACCTTGAGTATAAGGGTTATCGTTGCTACGACCCTGTTGCTCGCAAGATGAGGATCTCTCGGGATGTCACTTTCGACGAGTCCCAACCTTACTACCCTCGTTCCCCCACAGTCAGGTCAGATTCTCTTGTTCCACTACTGTTTTGCTTCATCTTCCACCTTCTTCGTCTCCCTAACCTCCGACTCCACCTGTTCCACCTCCATTGGATTTTCCTTTCCGCTCTTTTGTTGAGATTCCACCCTTTACTCTGCACTACTCTCGTCGTCCTCGGCCTACTCCTTCTCCATTGAGCCTCTGTCTTTGCTGGGCCTTGTTCCTAGCTCTTCTTCTCCATCCTTGCTAGGTCCCGCTCTGCCTTCTCCTCACAGTTACGATCTTCATGGTCGTCATACTGTCAGGCCGCCTGAGCGCTATGATTTTGCAGCCGCTGCTCCTTCTGAGCCTACGACCTACTATGAGGCTGCTACTCACCTTGAGTGGTAGCTCGCGATGTCTGAGGAGATTGTTGCTTTGGAGCGTACTGGCACTTGAGATCTTGTGCCCTTACCTGCGCATGTTACTCCCATCATGTGCAAATGGGTGTACAAGATCAAGACCCGCTCGGATGGTTCCCTTGAGCACTACGAGGCTCGTCTTGTGGCATGTGGTTTTCAGGAGGAGCATGGTCGTGACTATGATGAGACCTTCGCCTCGCATACTCAGATGACCACTGCTCGTGACTCTCCTTGTCCTTCTCTGCTCGACAAAGGTCCATCTCTCAATTGACGCTAAGAATGCCTTTTATCAATGGCAAGTCATGGAGTGAGGTTTACATGCAGCCGCCCCCTAGGTATTCTGTCCCTGATGGTATGGTTTGCCACCTTTGTCGCTCTCTCTATGGGCTCAAACAAGCCCATCGTGCTTGGTTTGACCGCTTCTCCTCTGTTGTCACTGCTGTCGGCTTCTCCACTAGTGATCATGACCCCCGCCTCTTGTACTCACCTCTCTTCCTGGCTCACCGCTCCTCCTTCTATATGTGGATGATATGATCATTACTAGAGATGATTCCCAGTACATTGTCTTTGTGAAGGAGCGTCTCAATGAGCAGTTCTTAATGTCTGATTTGGGTCCTCTTTGTTACTTCCTTGGGATTGAGATCACTTCTACGCCCGAGGGCTACTATCTCTCCTAGGAGAAGTACATTCAAGATATCCTTACTCGCGCTTGTCTCACTGATCAGCGTGTGGTGGATACTCTTATGGAGCTTGGTATTCACCTTCGGCCTGTTATGAATATTGTGTGTGTATTCAAGAGGGCCCAATGAGCAATATATATAAGGAGTACAAAGGGGTTGCCATATACAGATAAGGAAATACAACAGAGTCCTATTCTAACACCCCCTCAAACTTATGGTGGATCACACACACCGAAGTTTGAGAGAAAATACAAATGTTGTGCCCTAGTCTCAGGCTTCATGAAGAAGTCAAGAACTCGCAACTCGATGGCACAAATCGTAGCAAGTACTTCTCCTCGCACTCAGGAGCGAGTGTATGAAGCATCCACACTAATGTGTTTGGTGAGCTCATGCTTCACTGGTCTCGAGCAATACCGATAGCACTCAGATCTTGCCGATAAAGAGTCGAGGTCCCATCACGTGCACTCCAAAATGCAAGTAGCCACCTCAACCAAGTAACCTCTCGCTGCCATCACGCCATAGTTTCAACTCACCTCTCAGCCGAACGAAATCGCAATCGCTTTAGTCTTCTGCAATCAGTGAGGAGCCAAGAAAAACACAGAAGTAGAAAGAGAACGACGATCGAAGGATCACTAGCCTGTGTCGACGGAGTACGCCTCAAGTCAGAGCGAGGTAGAGCTAGGGAAAAACAAACAACGAGAGATGGTCCCACGCAAGTAGCTAAGAACACGAAGAAGGTGATCAGAGAAGATGGGTAGGACGAGCCATGAACTGACTCAAGATATGAACAAAGATAAGCAATATCGTGACGAGTGCTCACAAGGTACACCAAACTCCCAACAAGATGGCGATATCGAGTAGGATCCTCAAGAAGATCACCATCAAGGCACGAAGTTGTAGGGATAGCTCCATAGGAGTCTTGGCGGTCTGACGAGTGTCACGACGGCATCGATCAAGAAGATCTTGGACATACTGGGAGAGGTAGTAGCCCTCGCATGGAAGAGACCTCAATCCCAAGGAAGTACGTGAAGAGAACCAAGATCACCATCAAAAATCGCCATCGAGGTGCTTCTTCACATACGTGATGAATGAGGAATCATCACCAGTGATGAGCATATCATCAACATACGTATATACTGAAGAAGCAAAGGTCCTACCCCGAGATGAGATATGGACAAAAAGAGCAGATCATGGGAACCGACAAAGGAAACCGATAAAGTGAATCATCGAGGTAAAACGCGCAAACTAGACATGAGGAGCCTGCTTGAGGCCATAAAGAGCACGACGAAGACGCACAGACGTGCCCATCAGAATAGAATACCCAAGTGGTGGTGCATGTAGACCTCATGCAAAACACCATTAAGAAATGCATTCTTAATATCCAATGAGAGATAGACCACCTGCGATCGTATAACCGCAACAAGAGTGCTAATGAGGGTCATATGGGCAACAGGCAAAAGTCTCATCGTAGTCACGATCGCATTCCTCGCTGAAGCCACGAGCCACAAGACGAGCCTTAAGCGCCGATAGTACCATCGAGCCGGGTCTTAATCTTGTACACCCACTTGCACGTGATCGGACGAGCATGCACAGTGTCGGTACAATATCCCAAGTCTCCAGACGTCGAAGAGCATCAAGCTCCTTCGCTATAGCGAGCCGCCACTCGAATGAGGAGCACCTCACGATAAGAACTAGGCTCAATGACAGAGAGAGCATGAGCTATCGAGCAAATCCAAGACGATCAGAGGTCGAAGGATGCCCGGCCACGGCGACGAACGAGGAGCATCATCAAGAATCGGATGTGGGTGGCGGCAAAACACCGTGAGAGGAGATCTGTGGAGGACAAGGACGCTTAGAGAAGTGAACACCAGAGAAACGAGACGGTGGTCAGCAGGAACAAGAGACGGTGGCGCAGGAGGCAAAGACCGTAAGTGAGGTAGGCTGTATGAACCACTGGAGACAAACCAGGGAAGACTGTGATAGTGGAGAAATAGGGAAGAGTCGAAGAGACAACTATGAAAGCGACTCAACTGGTAGGAGGAGCGAATCTCGAGAAGAAAGGTCGAGATTCGCCAAAGACAACGCCTCGTGAAATCTCGATCCGTCGAAAGGTAGGATCCCAAAGAACGATAACCCTTATGCTCGAATCAGAATTAAGAAACACGACTCAACCGACCGGGCCGATAGTTTAGTGCGTTCACGAGCTCGCAGCAGAACAAAACAAGTATAGCCAAAAACACGGCGCGAAGGTAGTGTCTTTGGGGCTCGAGAGTAGAGGCGCTTATAGGATCGACACTTTAAGAGCAAGGGAAGGCTTCATATTGATGAGATATACAACAGAGAAATGCACTTTCACTTTCGTAATCGTGGTGGAACGTGAGAGGCAAGGAGAAGAGCGCGGGCGGTCTCAATCGATGACGATGTTTGCGCCAAGAACCCCATTTCGAGCATGGGCACTGTGACAAGAAGATCGTAAAGAGTTTCGCCGTAAAGAAATCTGTTTAAAAGCGCCGTAATAAAGACATGCCAAAGAGAATCACAAATAAAAGTACGGATGGGAGAATCAAATCAGTACGAACCATCGTTAAAGCTACGATAGATCGCAAGAAACCCACCACGATTAGATATAGGAAAATCCATATAAAACGGAATAATCATCAATGAAGATCACATAAGATTTATGCCCGCCTTTAGAGATAATAGGCGCAGTCCCCATACATCCGAATGAACTAAATCAAAAGGACAAGAAGACAAGGACTCACTAGAATGATAAGAAGTTGGAGTTGCTTGCCCACTTACAACCCCGACAAAATATGGATGTGTCAACAGAACACGCCCAAGAACACCTCGATTTAACTAATGAAGAAAGACGAGACCCACACAAGTGACCTAAACGATGATGCCATTGCGCAAAAACTCCAGAGGTGGTGGCAAAGCAGTGGTAGTGGATGTAGAGGTGATTGAGCAACCGGTGGACTTCAAGGTGGAGGCGGTCAAGAATGTAGAGACTTCGACGATCCCTACTACGCCACCGGTCCCAAGTACCGCCCCCGCATGGGTCCCGAACAAAACAGTGAGAGTCAAAACCAACTCTATAAAGAGATCTGAGTTGACCCACCGAGAGAAGTCAGCATGGTAAGCCGAGGAACATGAGAAACAAATGATGTAAAAGTCACGACAAAGAGTGCCCCGATCACGACAGACAAAGTAGTACCGCCACCGTCTCGAATCGAGATAGGAAAACAGGAGGTCCCATGGCGAGAGATGTGGAGTCTGTGTCATGTGGAAAAAGGCACGTAATCTAGAACCCAAGAAGTACCAGAGAGACGCTCGAGGTAGATCGGCGTAACTCGCCGAGCCGAGAGAGAGCCGAACTAGAGCTCGCATAATCGCCGAACAGTAATCACTCGCCGAGAAGATCTCCGACGTGGCCGGGTTCTGTCCTCCCGTGGAGGAAGGGCCTCTTGCTCCTCCTTGAGCGCCCAACTCCACGCGCTTTATTTCGCTGCACCGCACAACGCCGTAATCGTGTTCGGTTCTTGCAATAATTGCATCAACCCCGCTTGGTAAAAACAGAGCGTAAACAGACACCGTGGAGGGATCAGAGTCGGCTAAACCGCTTGTAGTCGAAGAAGAAGGGTAGTAAGCACAACCGAATAAATCGGTTGCTAACCCACTGCTGAAGCTCCTCAACAAGCGCCGAAAGAGCCTTCGGATCGCTTGGTCGGGGTGAAGCGGCTCAGTTAGCTTGAGCCTCGACAGCTCAAACTTCGGCGAAGACGGCAGACGAAGTCATAAAGGCGGCGATCACGATCCGCTTCTTCAGACTTTTATGACATTCCCGACAGAGCGGAGAAGCCACTTGCCGAGCCGACGCCAGAGATCGCCAAAGCTTCTAAGAAGTCGCCGACGGAGGAGTCCTCTGGCGAAGCATCTCCAACTCACGCTGAAGCGAAAAAAGAATCGAGCATCGCCGTCACTTGGTATCGCCGCGCAAGTACTCCCAGACCGACGAGTAGCACGCAGACCAACAATGTCCGGCCGATGGAGTCGCCGACGCCAACCATCGATGGCTCGAACTCCGCCTCATCAAGACACCAGCGCCAAAAGCGCCTATGGCATACCGAAGGCCTCATCGCCAAAGATCGCCAGCAGAAGAATATCGGCCTCGCTTTCTTCTTGGTGGCCTCATCTTCGCAGGAGGTGCGTAAGTAGGTCAGTTCGGGAGAGGTCAGATCGGGACGGCGGACAAGGTCAGCACCAAAGGACATGTCCCCGTGAGGCGAAGACCATCGAGCGTGATCTCCATAAGTGAAGACCGCAACTCGTAGTTCGCCCCATGGAGCTTTGTTCCCGAGAATGGGATCGAGCTGATGGAATGGCTTACCCAGGCGGCGCCGACGGCGCATGCACACTAAGGCAACAAAGTCTAACAGACGCAAGGCGGTTAGAACAACGCTCTAGGGTTTTTTTTTTTTTTTTTATTTATACCGGGCCTTAACACTACTACCAACAAAGCAACTCACTCACGGGAGTGGGGAACCCTAGTTGTTCCCCAAGACAAGCGGGCGTGATGGCGGCGACCCTACCGAGGAAGATCGTGCATGGGCGGTCCCTACCGAGGAGGGTTTGCCAAGGGCCAAGGTCTCGAGGTAGATCACGGAAGCCATGCAGGACCGGCAAGAGGCTTTGGCTCTGGCGGCGACCGAGCGAGATTTGACTCTAAGTGGTCACACGGCTGGCTCCAAGCGGGATGGTGGCTCGAGAGACCGGCGGCCATGAGGCGTCGGCGCTTGCCTGGGTAGTAGAGATGCAATGTCGCTGCTTGTCAAGGCAAGGCATGCATGCAGAAGTGAAGTGGCAAGCAGCATGCCCTTTTGACGATTTACGGGCAAATAGAAGAGCTGAAGAGCTAGGTTAGAGCCCTAGCTCTGATATCATGTTATGAATATTGTGTGTATATTCAAGAGGGCCCAATGGGCAATATATATATAAGCAAGACAAAGGGTCGCTATATACAGATAAGGAAATACAAATAGAGTCCTATTCTAACACGGCCTACTGATGGTAAGCCTCTTGAGGGTCCCACTTGCTACCGCCATCTTATCGGGAGCCTTGTCTACCTTAGGATCACTCGCCCTGACATCTCTCACCCAGTTCACATCCTGACTCAATTCGTCTCTACTCCCACTCGGCCCACTACACCATCTTCTTCGTGGTTCTGCGATATCTTCATGACCATCACTCATCGCCTTTTCTTTCCTCGCTCCATTATTTGCGGCTTCAGCGACTGACGATCAGATTGGCTAGCGATCATTCTGATCGCCGGTCTCTTTTTGCCTATTGTGTTTTCCTTGGTTCCTCTTTGATTGCCTGGAAGACCAAGAAGCAGATTGTTGTTTCCCGTTTGAACGCTGAGGCTGAGTTGAGAGCCATGACGCGTTGACAGCTGAGATCACCTGGCTTCGGTGGCTACTTGAGGATTTCGGTGTTTCCGCTTCTGCACCGACTCCTCTCTTATCAGATAGTATTAGTGTGATCAACATTGCTCGAGATCTCGTGAAGCGTGAGCTCACCAAGCACATTGGAGTGGATGCTTCGTACATGCAATCGTAGGTGCAAGACCAAGTTATTGATCTTCAGTATGTGCTTTCGGAGCTTCAGTTAGCAGATTTCTTCATCAAGGGACAGACTAGAGTTCAGCATAGTTTCTACCTCTCCAAACTCAATGTTGTTGATCCACCATGAGTTTAAAGAGGGATGTTAGATATGTATATAGCCTAGGGTATTCTTTGCATGTTGACAACCCTGTACATGTTATATATTGGCATTTTGGTCTATCGGAATAGATAGAAAGCCTCATTCCAACAGTAGGGATGCACTTATGTTTGTAAGGCGATGAAATGAGGTCGGAGAGTAGGACCAGACCAGACAGCGAGGACTAAGAGAGGGTTCGGTTGAGTTTTTTTTACTGCAGATCCAAACATGGTGGATACTGAATGCATGTCTGAATTCTGAAGGGATACTACCAACATGGTGAACTTGCTAAATGGGTTCTAAAGTATCCTCTTGCGATGCTTTTGCAGGTTTTGCACATGGATAGAAATGACTACTACGGAGGAGATTCCACCTCCCTCAACCTGAACCAGGCAAGCAATTATATATCTATAATGAGTTTGGTTTAAATTGAAAATGCAACTAAAATGAGGTTCTAAATGTATTCATACATACTATCTTAAAATACTCGTCTCTATGCAAGTCATTCAGTTGGTTTTGGTAGTTAATGTGGTTGATGAAGTCTTATAGTTCTTTTTTCATTGTGATTCTTTTTTTTTCCGTGTGACAGCTTTGGAAGAGGTTTAGGGGAGAAGACAAACCACCGGCACATCTAGGCGCAAGCAGGGATTACAATGTAGACATGGTTCCAAAGGTGTGACATGCCCCTGTAGATGAAATCCATCTGTGTGCTGCTTTTTTATTAGCACAGTTAATGAGTATAGACTCGTCATATTTGTGCAGCAAATATTAACTGAATATGCCGCTGTTGCATTACTTTTTCCTGGCAAATTATAAGCTTTATTCTGATTGATTTGAGTGATTTAGAAATAAGGAAAACATTGATGTATGACCAGTAAACATTGTTAAAATAGCAGATCGGATGAGTGTGTGGCGCATAGTTACTAGAAACGCGGTTCGTCCGAGTCGCGGTACGGGATTCGGGTTCGTAGTTCGCTACTTTTTCTTCCAATGTCCATTGCGAACACGAACCCCGTACCCTAAATTGGTTCGGATTTGACGAATCCGGTTCGCGATTCGCGGGGTTTTATAATGAATCCGGTAACTATGGTGTGGCGGAGTGTTTCATAATTGATAGCAGATGCAACACACGAGTTAAATTTGGAGAAGTATAATGATTACCTATCTTGTATCTATATAGGAAAAAATTATAAAACTTACCTTGAATGTAGGGTCTGTAGTTCATGATTTCTGATCATGTCATGGGGCAGTTCTTGGACAATTAATATGACATAATGAGAAAGTTACAAAAGTTGGGACTTCTAAATTTAGTATCATACTAGTATATATTAATTATTAGCTTATGAAAATCAACGAGGTGGTGCAAGAAAGAGCTTCTGGAAGATTGGATATGCCAATGAAAATCAATGGATGGGTGCCAATGAATGCTGAAACATCTGTATACATAAGTGCTTACTACATGCTATGTGGTATAGCAGTTGCTGTGGGCCGCTTCATAGTGGCCAACTGGCCATGACCCATAACACTACTATAGTACTGCTATTTAAAACACTGCAACTAAAATGTAAAAAATGTACACATCAGGGTTCTGTATCGGTGTTTCCCATTTTCCCCGAAATTCTGGACCCACCTGGTACACCAGAATTCTTCTGGTTTTCCAGAGGCTTCCGGTCAAGTAGACAAGTAGTATTTCCTTTTTCATTTGCTTTGTTTTTTCTCGTATTATTTTTCATTTCCTTAGTCTTGCACACCTAGTATCTATATTATTCAACACAACTCCTAGTACCTTGATACTGGTTATACCAGTTTTGATCGGTAACCATCCAGTTCTCACCCGGTATTGGAACCCTGGTCCAGATAGTGTTTCTTGTTAATTGGATCATAGTTGTTATCAATTAATACACAAAAGCTTGGTTCAGATTATGAAATGCTACTAGCCTACAAGTAATGTATTGAGATGTTAATTGCTTGATGAACATAAAGTCTCTCTCTCTTGCTAACCAGTTTATGATGGCAAATGGAACTTTGGTTCGTACTCTCATTCACACTGATGTGACAAAGTATTTGTCATTCAAGGCTGTTGATGGAAGCTATGTCTTCAGCAAAGGGAAGGTAAGACCTTCAGCTTACACTCACCCCTCCTATAGTCCTATCTTGTATGGATGGCACCTTTGCTGGATTGGTCATAAGCGGTTCTTTGATCTCCTGTATTTTAGCACTATTATTCGAACTGATCACCTCCATTCTGTTGTTGTGTTGCATTTGCATCAGATTCACAAGGTTCCTGCCACTGACATGGAGGCTCTAAAATCTCCTTTGATGGGCTTATTTGAGAAACGTAGAGCAAGGAACTTCTTCATTTATGTCCAAGATTACAATGAAGCTGATCCAAAAACACATCAAGGATTGGACCTTACAAGGATGACAACTAGAGAATTGATTGTGTGAGTGCCTAGTCTATTCTGTCAGCATTGTTGTATCAGTAATATACGTTTTTTTGGTTAAAAAATTTAAAGAAAGTTGCTTATTCTGTTCAGCCGCTGAAATGTACAAAATCTGGTTTTTAGCCTTCTCCATGTTAGGCAAGAATATTTTACATGCTTGTTCTAATTGCATATGCCAAGCACTTCTTTTTGTTCTCCTTTTATTTTTTTCTCCAGAAATAGGGATTGGTCGGATGATTTACTTTCTTTTGAGAAAATTGCTAGAGTTGCAGGATATATAATGTACTGGCAAGCCTTCTCATGTTGTGAAAGGATATCTCTCTTGTTACCTCATTCTGCATCGTAAGTAACCTTATTTGTTGTTTGTTGTTTGTTTATCAGGAAACACGGATTGAGTGATGATACTGTGGATTTCATTGGCCATGCGCTTGCTCTTCACAGGGATGATCGTTACCTAAACGAAGCAGCACTTGATACTGTAAAAAGAATGAAAGTATGTCCTGACTGAAGATTTGATAGTTGTTTTTTCCCCAAGAAGATAGATGGTTACTAACTTATTAAAATTATTATAAGTGATATAATCTGCTTCCCTTGTATATATGTTTGGTGATATTTCTGTCGTTTAAGTATCCTTGATTGATGGAGCATAATCAAACTTCACTGGTTGCTGTTAGCTTTATGCTGAGTCTCTTGCACGCTTCCAAGGAGGCTCACCTTATATTTACCCATTATATGGGTTGGGTGAGCTGCCACAGGTCAGTTATTTTTCAAATCTTTGAGCTAATACCTTGTATACTGCATGTTGATGCTTTTAAGATGCTTACGAGTTACATTGATGCTTTTAAGATGCTTACGAGTTACATGGCTGTCTTATGTTTCAGGCTTTTGCACGTCTAAGCGCTGTTTATGGTGGTACTTATATGTTAAATAAGCCAGAGTGCAAGGTAGGTCTTATCCCTTTCATGCTAATGATTCACATCACTTGAATGAGAACAAATTTCCAAATACACTCTTTTGCAGGTTGAATTTGATATAGAAGGAAAAGTGTGTGGTGTTACATCAGAAGGAGAAACTGCTAAATGCAAAAAAGTTGTCTGTGATCCTTCTTACTTGCCCAACAAGGTAAATATCACTGTGTCTATTTAAAATTGTACGTTGTTTACATATGCTCTAACCAAATACTGAAATTCTTATGTTTCAACCAAATTTACTGAAATTCTGAACCTTCCTGGTCTGTTCTCTTCTAATTCTTGTTGTCTGCTGACTGTTTTGCTACATATCGCTCTCCTACTTTGTGGTTCACTTTGTGTTTGTGAACAGGTAAGGAAGATTGGAAAAGTTGCACGCAAGAATTGCCATTATGAGCCACCCGATGCCAAACACAAATGATTCCCACTGTTCAGATTATTTTGCCACAAAAGCAACTTGGGCGCAAGTCAGACATGTGGGGCTTCTCCTTCTATCTCAATTCTCAAATAATTTTCATTGGATACATGCCTAACTTCAGTTTCCATTGCTTGATTATGACATGTATGCTGGTTCATGTTTCTTAGGTATGTCTTCTGTTGCTCATACACTCACAGCGTCGCACCAAATGGGAAGTTCATTGCATTTGTGTCTGCAGAAGCAGAGACTGATAATGCACAGTCCGAACTAAAGCCTGGAATTGATCTACTTGGTCCAGTAGATGAGCTGTTTTTTGATATGTATGACAGATATGAACCAGTGAATGAACCATCTCTTGATAACTGCTTTGTCTCAACTGTAAGTTTTGCTGTATATGATAATGAACGTTAAGTCTCAATATTTTAGTAGATGTTTATGGCAGTTTTTCTCTTTGCAGAGTTATGATGCTACTACGCACTTTGAGACAACTGTGACAGATGTTCTTAGGATGTACACAATGATTACTGGAAAGGTAAGCTTCAGCTTCACTTCTTTTACTTTTGAAATGCCTTTTGTTGTTATCGAAATAATGCGGCTGTAGCCGATATTTATTTCTGTTAATGTAGCTTAAACTCAGAGAGCTCACAACTTGTTCCCGAGTTCTGCTGTTTAGTTTTTATTCAATAGGCAGTCTTTGTTTGACTCCTTTCGGCCATAGAGAATGTTCCCTCGAGCAAAACTATTTCCTACTATATAGCTCTTGGATATTGCAGTTTGGTACTACGATCAATGTCACATTTTGTGTTCGAAATATGGATTACACTTAGCTCTGTGCTCTTCTTGCAGACTGTTGATCTTAGCGTTGATCTCAGCGCTGCCAGTGCTGCTGAAGAATACTAGATTTTCAAATCAAACCCTACATTTCTTCAAGACACCATACTTCCGAGAGGAACACCACAGGACAGATCCTACTTTGTGATTGGCCCGAGTTACTTCAGCTGCATATTGCATAGGTGTTCAGGTCCATGCTTGCTAGTTGCTAGCAGCACTATGCAAAATCTTTCAAAATGATGGAATGATGTGGTTTCCTTTGTTACTTTCATGATGATCGAATGGTGTAGACAAACAAGAAACTCTGGTCACGTTTCAACATGTTCATGTTCCTTGGTGATGCATTATATCCACTTTACAGTTATGCCTATCAGTTTCTTATGAACGTGTGAAATTCCCATGTTCCAAACAGGGGCATAAGCATGTAACTGCCTACTTCTAGCGCTGAATCGGTGGCTCTGCGATATACTTTTTTAGATAGCGTGTCCCAAAATTATACGGCGGGCCATATTTTACGTAACAATTAAAGCAGGTTTGGTTTGGAACCAAACGGGCAATAAAATTTAATAAAAACCGAGCCAAGCCAACTGGAAAAGAAGAGAGAATGTTGTTAGATTTCATGCAGCCCAAGAAAAACAAGAACGAGAAGAACAAAACAAGAAATGTAAGGTACGCGATTATCCTACGGACATAGGCTCAGAGAAACAACAATCTTCCTGTTAGCTGACCGATTTTCCCCCTAAGGCCTTGTTTGGCACATGAGGGATTGTATCCCTGTGGAAATTAACCCCTAAGTGGATTGGGTTGATCCCTCCCATCCACCCAATCCCCTCCCACGGGGGAGTTTATACCCTTGGCTCTTTGGACAATCCAAGCTTGGGCAGGGAATGGGGCAGGGTAGGGATTGCTCTAATACTCTGATACTTGCTGTAATACTCTGATGGTAGTTACGTCAGTTTTATCTCTGTGATGTTACTATGAGCATTCTAATGCACTGAACCTTTTCTTTTTATGTATCAACTTCTGGGAAACTTTTGGGAAAATGCTTGATACGGGATCTCTTTTCAGTACATAAATATGCATGAACATCTCATTAGAAAGCAGCATAGTAGATCAGTGCTGTCCAAGCTAGGATGTTCCTATATGAGAATAATCATGTGCCATTTGATTTGATGCAGTAGGATTGGGTTTCCATTTAATATCACAAAACCTCTAGATGACAGTACCCGTCAAGCATCAGCAGATTATAGCATGGCCATATAGTATTACATGCAGAAGATGCCAGATCAATAACATTCAGTAACAAACATATTCAGATATTTGCTCTAATACTCTGATGATTTTAACATGACAATCTCAACAACATGAGACTACAAAGTTCATAACTAACAGTCAAACATATTCAGATGCATTCCAATATTTCAACGGACATGCCAAAAGGTTGTACAACTCTGACAACATTACTCTCCATCTTTAAACCAAGTTTCCACTCATCTCCATGATGTCACTCTTCGTTATAAGCCTGTCGCACAAAAGGAGTAATGGCAGGTGATTACAGAAACTTGTTCAGACATCAGATTTTAAAATGCTTCTATGTAGCATGGCACTCACTAAACAGTGTAGCATGGCACTCACTAAACAGTGAGGTTTCTGCTCTGTTCATCAATGATTGATGGCTTCCATTGAAACTAAACCTCAGTGCTTGCTAAGCAGAGCTCTTGCTGAAACTGCACATAAAAAATGCAACGACTATGCTCAGCAGCACACGCCATGGCATCTCTACATGCAATTTATCTATATGTTCAAGCATAATGTTTCAATCCCAACTTAGCTATCTAACAGTACATCAGTTCATAAGTAAAAGTTTTAGCACAAATTGACATCACTACCTAAGGATAATAAGAAATAAAAGATTACCAATGGAAACATATTACTGTGCACAAGCTCACGACCTCAAATTTACATATCCTGTTAATAGATGAAAAATGACAATAAGCATTTTAGAAGTGAGAAAACATGATGTCGAGCATTAGATGTCAAACTACAATAATTATGTCAAACTCACAGTAAAGCATTTGACAGTTAAGAACTTACCATCACACTTTTCAACCAGAAGATATAGATATGTAGAATGTGGTTAACTAGAATAACATGAATATTTGGTGCTCTTCTTAAATAATCCTGGGACAGTGTACCTCCAACTTGGACTGTGATAATATGAGGTTTTAATCCAGTGATAGTATTGGCGACATGATGATAGCATTAATGCGCATAAGCCTTTAGATAATCTATGATATGAACTAAACTAGCATCATATGCAGCTAGTATACCATAACAATGTGGCATTCAAAGAGTATACCGTCATCATACTTGCACAATGGCCGCAATTGCATCAACTCGAATAACATATGTAATTCAAGCCACCAACAAAGTGTCAACATACATGGCATGAATCACAAACCAAAAGAGTATATTGTCATCCATGAATCTCCTAATATCCAAAGGAACACACAATTCACACCAAAGACAAACCACCAAAATCGTACATAGATTCTCCTAATATATGTTTAATAAATGCCTTCTGAGCACACATCAGCCTCGCACTTCAGAGCATGGTACATATTATCATGGAATTGAATCATGGATGCATGTGTTTCAAGAGATAGGATGCAATGCAATTCAATCCATACACAAGGTATAGAAATTCTAGTAACACGAACCAAGAACCTAAGGAGATGGAGCGGAGGACGAATCTCCACCAAGCTCAACACACTGCCGCCACCTCCCACCGCGCTTCCGATACCCCACGCTCGAAGAGTCTCGAGCAACACCGCCACTGGATGGCAGCTGGTCAGAAAGCTCCTTGGCGGAGTTCTCTCCTCTCTAACCCCTAAGTGCTACTGGATCTAGTGAATAAAATTTGGAAAAAATTGAGACTACAAACCCTAGAAATCAAAGGAGGAGGAGGAGGAGACTAATCGATGTTCCTCCAGGCGGCGGCACGGATCCGCTTCACCGGAGGCAAGGGGAGAAAGGGGAGGCGGCGCTGCTCGGAGGAGTTCTTGAGTCGCTAAGCAGCAGTCAGCCGCGACGGGAAGAAACACGGAGGAGGCGAGGCGAGGCGATAAACCGCGTGGATTGGGTTGGAACGAGGATGAGTTTTTGAACCCGGACGCAAGCAAATGACGCAAAGAACGATCGAAAAATTATTCTCCGCGGACGATCCCGGTGGATCGATCCCGATCCCGCCTGCCCCGCCTCGATCCCGCCTCGATCCAAACAAGGCCTAAGGGTTTGTTTGGATATAATGTGATACTCTTCAGATTGACATGAAATTTGAACTAAAATCCCATCTAATCCAAAGGATTGGGTTGATCCTCCATGTCCAAACAAGCCTTAAAGATAAGCCATTTTTCAACCGCTTGGATTGCCAATAGATTCATGAAAATTATACAGTTGGCCACATTTCATGTAACAAGGCAGTTTGGAACCAAGGGCAACAAAATTTAATAAAAACCGAGCCCCTAAGAAGAAGAGGAACATTGTTAGTTTTCATGCACCAAGAAAAACAAGAAATGTAAGGTATATGACTATATGAGGACCCTACCGACGTAAGGCAAGGGAAACAACAAAAGTGGTTATCTTCATGTTAGTGACCGATTTTCTACTAAGACATTTTTTAACTGCTTGGATAACATCATCTTCCCTACCCGCATGCTTTCCTCCCTACACATCGCCTCACCTAATGTAGCCATATCCTATAGTGGCACATGATACCATAGCAACTCTCTTGGTCTTTACCCTTCTACGACGCCATCTCACTACCGTAAAACACATATTTTCCGAGTGTCTATGTATTTTCCGAGTGTCCGAACGAAAACACTCGACAGATCTCGAGTGTTTCATAGGACACTCGGGATAAGAAGTAAACACTTTAGGTAAAGGAACTTTCCGAGTGTTTCCTATAACACTCGAAATAATATACAATCCCGAGTGCATTGGATCGCAAACACTCGGACCTTTTTTTTCTCCGTCAGACTTTTTTTTCTTCCGTCTGCTTCTTTTTTTTCCGTCACTTTTTTTTTTCCGTCTACCATTTTTTTTTTTGCGCCTCTTTTCTCTAACCCTAATCCCATACCGCCTCCTCATTGCCGCCCGCCTCCTCCCTCCTCCCCATTGCGGTTCCTCCTCCCGAAGGCCGCCCTTTCCCCTCCTCCCTCCTCCCGAGCTCTGCCTGCCCTCCACTCTCTGACTTGGCGCGCACATCTAATCTCGGCGCCATCTCCCTATGGCGCCACCGCCATATGGCGCCACCTCACCTCGGCCTCACACAGGGCAGCTTTTGGCTTTATGCACCAGCCCACACACCTCTTGGCGCCACACTGCCACGGCCTCCCAGCCTCACACCACGCCATGCTTTGTTTCCCCATCGCTACCGATGTCAATTGCCACTGTCACGCCCTCGCTGGCCAAGCCACGCCCTCCCGGCCTCCTCAGCCCCCACGGCCTCCTCCTCCTTGGCACAGGCCAGAGGTTTGCCGTCAGCCTCGGCTCGGCTGCTCTACCTACGCCCACTCACCGCCTCGGCCTCGCCTCATTTTCCCGAGAAGCACCCCTTTCATTTTTGTTTTGCTTTCATTGGTATATCGATTTCCCTTATCGATGTGGCTTACGGTTGTTTATGCATGAAGAGGCGATGGATGTGGGTTGCTAGCTGATATGCATGGTGAATGTTGTGTTTGATGCGGCTACCACCGCCATGGTTGCCGATGTTTGCACCGAGGTGAACCTCGCTTATTCTCTCCATTTCCTCGCACTCGTGATGCATATGTGATGAACCGAGAGATATATGTATAGATGCTACCGTGAGATGATCTATGGGTGAATGATGAATATCGCTTTTCTTACATGAGCTTGATAATGCTTATCTTTAGCCTTCCTACATGAGTTTTGTTTCGAACCGTCATTCAAATTCCTTCCTACGACAATTGCCGATCTTGAGCCACACTAGATTCATACTTTTTATGAATCGGTATGTTGAACCAAACTTGAGCATAATGTGGTTTCAATTAATATAACCCATTATTAATATTACCTTGTGTGTTATCTCGTGTTGTCGCTTCGTGTCAAGAACATGATTCAAGTTTAATATGATAATACTAAGAGGATGAATACCTCAAGAGATTGATGAGCCTTCCTAATCGTGTTCCATGTTTTGCATTCTAGTATGCACTTTTGCTTTTGTCATGTTTTCTCTTGATGATAGTTTTGACATGGTTATCTTATGCTTCTGCAAATGGGCGGAAATAATTGGACAGCAAGTCAAAGCATTGATATCCCGGAGAACCAAGATGTTATTAGATCTATTCTTAACATCTTACGTGTAATAAAAATGGATGTTGAAGAGCTTCGCTTGACTACTATTGCTTAACCGCCGTAAACCGCAATATTTTGGTTGTTTATTGCTTTGAAGTTCTTTAGTTTACTTGTAGAGTTCCTTTTAGATTGTACTTGGGAACTTCAAAGAATAAAGGGTAAATTGCTCAATAGCACTCGCAAAGATCATGCAAGTCGAAAATAATATCAATATGTCATCGACAAATGGTCCCAAGGTCTACTTGTTTTACTTCGATGGGATGTTATTTCCTAATGTATACATCTTTTGCAAGGTTTATTGAGCTAATTTCCCAAAAATTAAATAAAAGGGATGTCGGCGATCAAATTCAGTTGCAAGGTCACTGAAATACTTACGAATTTGTTGCTAGCTAAGGCCAACAAATATTTTCCATGTTTCGTTAGTGTAACCTCCAGCTTGTTGGGCCAAGAATCGATTTACTTGCTTTGGGTTGTTCAATTATGTTACAAGCAAAGTGAGAGCGAGAGCAACAAGGAATCATTTCACATTGCTATATTTAAGAAATTGTTCGTTGTTCAAGCTTCAGAGTATCACTTGTTCATATATCATAATGGAAAAACACGAAACCTTAGTTGGGTGTAAGCATCAATATGTATGTCTCGAATCCACGCCCTTAGTTTGATAAGTCTAGTAGACTAGTAGCAAAATTACTTGCTTATGTTTTTCTTTCAATGCTCATTAGCACTTTATAGTACCGCCAATACTCAATGGCTCGACATATTCTTTTCTAATAGTCAACATTCTTTTCACTAAATATTATAGATGCTCTTGTTTCATGCGCATGTTCCAAACTTGCAGATAAGGATTGGGACAACATTAAGTTTGGTGTGGAAAATTAGGTTGACTACTATGCTGTTTCTTTTGTCAAAGATGCTCAAGTTGTGCATGAATTGAAGGATTATCTCGTAGTATCAATTATTCCCTACTTTATAATCAATTATGCCCAGCACTTTTTTTGATTATGTCTTGATTGTGTATTTTGATTTTGATTTCTAGGCACCAATGCCGATATACACGTAATCGTGAAAATTGAAAGTGCGATTCCATTCCTAACCTACATTCAATCATCACTAAGATCTCGATGGGGTAATAGTACGATTTTAATTTGCTTAGTAAGATGCTTTCAAAAGATTCATCTTAACAATGAATGGCATTAGAGTTTTATGGCAAACTTGTTTGTTATCTTGTTTTATTTATTTATCTATCTATACAGTAGGAGCCTCTCCTACTGTTTTCATTCAAAACAAAATCATGAATAGAACTTCCTCCTTTTTTCCTTGTTTTGATTCTTAACATTAGAATGTGACCTTTTTAATTTAAACATTTGAAGTTCTGACTTATGTAATGTTGAATGCCATAGGCTATGGTTGCTAGGGGTGACTTGGGAGCTGAACTCCCTATTGAGGAAGTATCTGTGTCGCAGTATGATGTAGTTGATCATATTACTTACAAATTCATTGCAAAAGAGAAATATACCTTCCATTTGCACAAGCCAATGTGGTTCCATTGCCAAGCCTTTTTCTAAGGGAGTTTACCCATGCCGTGTATGTGGAGAGCTCACCATATATCTGTTGACTTCAACTCTAGGAGCTTGTGAATAGAGATCACCGCTCCTCAAAAGTGTCAATCTCTCATTCTGTCTTAATGCAAAAATATGCATTCTCCCGCTTATTCTCGAAAAAAATCAATCTTTGGAAACTTTGCAATCTACATTAGTTGGGACAAAATATGGCATTTTACTGAGTTTGGCACTTATTGTATTGAGTATTGACTAATTTATTTTTAAGATATAATAGGCATTGCTTTTGTTATGAGGTACCTTCGGTGTGATAATGTATTGTATCGTGCTTATACTATGGTACGTTACATGATGATCCACTGAGCAAAGGACTACCAATATCATAGATAGGTAACACATGCATGGAATGTACAACAAGTGTGCATGTTAATATGTACCACTTACAAGTTAATAAAAAAGATTTATGAAGGCATTTTGTAATACTTGCCGTTAAAACTACCATAGCATCTTCGATTTGTTTTTCCCCGTAGTTGATTGTTTTACCTGTTGCTAGTATTTATGCACCAACAATCAATTCTCGTTATGGTATTGAAACATTGTCATTTCCTTTTCAGGTTGATCCAAGTGGTGAAATTTTGACTCAAGATCATCGAAAGGTGCCTACAAATGTTGATGCAAAAAGAGATATCAATAACTTGGAAGTGCAAACACAACTCCCTATTCGCACCACAAAAGAACCAAATTTTCTAAAGTTACTATCGGGCGAGGAAGATTTTGACCTACCACCATTGATTCCTCAAGACACCAATTTCGATAGTTCCACCAACAAGGATTCAGCTTGCCAAAGATGAGCTTTCAGACAATAATGTGATAGAAGTCACCGAGTTGAAGCCTCTGGGCAAATTAGCAATCATGAAAACATTGTGTCCGGGTCCTAGTGCCGCTCAGTCAATGCCAGTAGCCAAATAAAAGTTGAGCAAGACTCCCAAATTACAAGGTCAATAAGCATGACGCCGAGGTCCGCCATGCGCTATCTTCTTCTTCGCTATAGTGTAAAAATACCGATTGATTTCATTTGTAAATCGATGTCAAACACTCGAATGTTGTGGATGTCGATACGATCTAAATATATATGTGAATGTTGTATTGTGAACTCGAATTATATCGTTGTTGTCGAATCTATATATGTAATGATTTGTGGCTAATTGGTGGTATTTTTTCTTGCCGGGAATGTATCGCCTATTTGATTGCCGAAGTTTTCATCACTTATTCAAAATTAAATGCAAAATCGCACCTACAAAATTGGTGAATATGCTATTTTTTTAACTCCCGAAAGTGCCATCGTTTGACATACACTCTGAAATAAATACAATTCCGAGCGTTAACACCGGGCTAATTTTGGGACTCGCCGAGACGTAAAGTTTCCGAGTGTCAATGGCATGATTTTCGAGTGCCAACACTCAATAACGATTCCATTACGGTTGCTAAAACCGCTGTGATAATTTTTTCCGAGTGTTGCCTTTTTCCCGAAAGTGTTTATATACACGGCGAATTTTATTTCGAGTGTAACACTCGGAAATAGTTTTGTCCCGACTAAATCGTCTCCGAGTGTAACACTTTAAATAAGTATCCCGAGTAGCTTTGGTAGTTTCGAGTGTTTATGGCACTCGAAACAACCTGCTTCTGGTAGTGTCTAACAAATTTGTTTTGATAAACAATTTGGTACCCTCACAAAATCTAATTCGACCCATTGTTGTCAATGCCACCTATTGCTTGACTATTCTTGCAGCCAATGGTGCTCTCATTGAGTCATTGTCGTGCTCTCATTGAGAAATTGAAATCTATAGTTAGATGCTCGGTGGAACCAATGAAACTAATTGGAACACGAATCTTGAGGTATGATGTAATGAATAAAAATTGACTAATCAGCCAACTATGTATACTTTTTTTTTGAAAAGGAGGATACCCTGCTTTTATAGAAAGCAATTAAGAGTTCTTACAAACAACCAGCCAACCAACTCAAAGAATTGGAAACACCAATTTACAGGCCAGGCTCAAAGAAACCGACCAAGCACCCCTAGACTATTACAGATAACCAGCACAACCATTTTAACCCAGACAACTAAAGAGTTCAAACCAAACTACAAACAAGCTATATGAGATCAAGCATGCACTTTGAGCAAAAACCCTGCAATAATATCTCAAGCACAAGCAACCAGGCAATAAGGTGATGAATACTTATATAGTTAAAGACTTATGACTTACGAGGTATAGTTTGGAAAACTACACTAGATCCGCAAGGTGTACAATATTTTTATCGGCAAACATGTGAAAAGTGACTAAGTATATTTATTGCCTATACTTTGAACAAAAAACCGAAGCCCATGTGCGCAAATATTCCGCCATCGGAGGACCTGCACGCGAAAGCGACGGGCCGTGTTTTTGGCATCGCATCCAAATTCCGGATTCCCAAACGCCACATACCACCCCACCGCTGCCTTTCGTCAACTCCACTTCGTCTCCGCCGCATCACCCCTCTCGCCCTCAGGAACCACCGCGACCAACTCGCCGAGCCGCCACCTCCGCGATGGATGAGGAGTACGACGTGATCGTGCTGGGCACGGGCCTCAAGGAGTGCATCCTCAGCGGTCTCCTCTCCGTCGACGGCCTCAAGGTAGAGTTATCCTTCCGATCGATCGCTTCCCTCCATCTCGCGCGCTGCGCCTCCGATCCGTCGCTTCGGTGCCAGGATTCCGCGTCCCCGTGGCAAATCAGTGTTCCAATCTCGCTTCCGTTGCCTGGGGCGGCGAACTGGATCACCGGAGCGCTGTAGCTCGTAGATCGGGCGGTGCCGCCCGTTTGATCTGGACCTGATGCTCTGCGCTCAGATGAATCCTTTGCTGTAGTGTTTTGTTGGTCTGATTATGTAGTGTAGCGATGGGCGTCCCTGCACCTAAGCCATCGATTCACCAATTTAGTGGGCTTTCTGAGCGTAGCGAGGTGTAATTTCTAGAGATCGTGGCTGCGGTGCCCTATCCGGATCGGTAGGTGCAGCGTGGTTGTAGTGGTTGCTTGCGTTTTGTTGGAAGGAAGGACGTGTATTGGGGTAGGGACTAGCCACCAGGGAGGGAGAAGGGTGGGCATGTTTTGCCCCCAGCTAGTTGTATTTAACTTGTGTCGCTTGCTCAGTTTTACAACTTTTACTAGCCTGATTTTCCATGTTGACTTAAAACAAAATAACTAGTGAGCTACCATGAATCCAGACTGGGAAGACACATCATGTAGAATTTTCTCATGCGTGTGGTAGAGCTGTGGAAGTAGGGTGTCAACAAGCCTACCTTAAACCAGCCCAGCTAGGCTTGCTCGACTTGGAACTGAGTTTGAGCCTGGTTGGAATTAAGTTTTGGGCTATATAATGAAAAGCTAATACTAGATCTATACTAAGACTAGCTGAGTGCCCGCATATTACAAAGGAATATGATTAACATGGTATGATATAGATTTTCTTTTATCCTAACACAACAATTGATCATAAAATTTGCTTTCAGAACCATTCAAAAGAAAATCTTTCTATTGTTTAAATGGAATGATGTACATGTACATGTTTGCAAGATTCATAAACGCCTTTAAGTTCGAGGGATTTATTGCAAGGGATTCTTATGGTTGGGATTAGAATTGATAAGGAGGTGTGTTTGTTAGGAGGATTTTGTTTGAAGAGATAATAAGGTGAGTTAGTTGGAGGAAATTTTTAGGGAAGTTTTTTCCATTTTTCTTATCGGTTTTTGTTGGGAGTACAATTTTGAGATAGAATTTGTTGGAATTTGGATGGAACCGTTTTTCTCTAGTCTTTACTTGTTTTTTTCTTGGAGGTTTTTAGAGCGGACTGGGAGGCGACTAAGGTATGAGTGAGTTGGTGATGTTAGATATGTATATAGTGAAGGGTGTTATTTGCTATTGTCCAACCTTGTACATGTTATATATTGGCCTTTGGCCCATTGAATAGATCGATGTATTATTCTAACATGGTATCGAGCCATGGAAACCCTAATCATAGAAACCCTACCTCCTTGACCAACAACCGCCACCATGCATCGCCTCGCCAAGCCTCCTATCGCTTTCTCTTCCTTGAACCTATTTGCCACCCGAGTGCTGCTCCCATCCGAAAGCAATTGAGGTCGTGGCGGCGCTTACTCGAAGGCCATTTCACGCCGGCCTCGGCTCGGATCCACTTGGCGGCTCGCTTTCTCCTCGATCGCTTCCACGGCTTCAGCGTCGCCTCTAGCCAGCCGCCTCCACGCCGGCCTCCGCCGAGATCCGGCTGTCGAGCCTCCAATACGGACCCACGCCTCGCTTCTCTCCGCCGGCGTCGCTCTGTTTTCTCCGGCTGCTCACGCGCTGAAGCCACGCTACTGTTCCCTCTCCATGCCGAATCAAGCACGAGCTTCTCTGTTTTATTTTGTTCAGTGGAGCCGTAGTTCCGGCTTAGTTCGGCTCCGCCTCCTCTCATCGGCTCCATCGATCTACTCAGAGCGCTGCTTTAGCTTTGGCTTATCCTCGCCTCGCTTCTCGGTAAAAACCATGGTTGATGGCTTCTACCGGAGGCTCCTTCGCCATCCCGCTTCCCGGCCTCGGCTCACGGGACGAACTTCGGGTGCTGGTTGTTCACTTGAGGATCCACCTCAACAACCCAAATGTCTCGGGTCATCTCACCCATGAAAGCGACCATGTTCGCCTCGCCTACACCGCCACTGCTCCATTCTCTCTCGCGGATCAGCGGATCAGAGGCCGGCTAATGTCAGACCGGAGGAGGCCCCGAGCTCTACCTACCGAGTCAGCATGCCTACGAAGGCCGGGCAGAGGCCGAGGCTCGTGCTACCACTATCCTGGTAGGTAGCATGCCCGTGACCACCCCCATGGATGTGGCGGAGCTACCGACGACACAACTTATGTGGGAACGCCTCCGAGCTCACTACCAGCCGACGAGTGACGCTATGTATCTCTCATCGGCACAGACGATTATCTTCAAAGAACTGATGCCACCGTGGACGACTTCTACCGTAAGTCGTCGAGGTGTGGCGTCGACTTGACTTCTGGGGCGGATGTCTCACGGACTTGTCCTTTATGTCTTGTTCGCGCTAACCACTTAGACTCACCGTTTTTACGACTTCCCGACGCTGCCTCCTACTCGAGTTCGAGATCATGCGTGCTCGGGCTCGACTCGCCACCCGCCTCGAAGCTTATGGAGGCCTCACTGCAGGCGTATAGGAGACTCGCCACCATGGCGTGGCTCGGATGCGATCATGTCTTGTTCCGCTTCAAAGACCGCTTCCTTCGCTTGCTTTTTCAAGATCGACCGTGATCCTCCCCCTCCTCCGGTGGTTGCTTGCCATCGCGGGTCTCCATCAGATTCATCGCCGCATGGATTTTACCATGTATCGGGATTGCTACAAGCGGAGGAGGACTAGAGTCGCTCGGGGTGGACGCCTCGAAGGGCTCTCGAGGTTCCTCTCACTCAGAGCCGGCGCTCGCCATGGCTCCTCCTCGGTGACGCCACACGCCAGCCTCCTCACCGCTTCATCGCTCTTGTTGGCTCGTCCTCGCACTCCTGGGTTCCTTATCCGCTTCTCGCCAGCCTTCCTCACCTCCGCTTCCGCCTCCTCCTCATCGTATCATGTCTCCGTGATCTTGGACTCTAGTGCTTCTTTTCACATAACACCGTGATTCTACCCATCTTACTTCGTATGCTCCACGAGATTTTCCTTCCACTATTCAGACACAGATGGTACCTCTCTTCCGCTGCGGTGCGAGGCACCCTTTCCACTTCTTTTCATATTCCTCGAGCCTCTTATGTTCCTCACTTACTATGCGCAATATGTATGTCTGGTCGATCATTGATCATGACCTGCCGTGGTGTTCTTGAGTCCGACTCTTGTTGTGTTTAGACCACCGCACGGGCTCTCGCTTGGCATCGCCCTGTCGTGATTTGCGCCGCCTCTAGGGCTCGACCGGCTTCATCTTTCTTCCACTGCCTCCACTAGCCGCCGACCACCGCCACTACCTCTAGTCTTGTCATTCCTCCACTACCTCCTTCGCTCAAGAGCACCATCGCCCCTGGCCATCTCTCGTGGCTCGCGGCTCATCGCCTTTAGCCTACTGTGGTGTTCTTGGGTCCTGCTTTCAGGGACACCTCTTTACATTGCATGGGTTGCAAGCTTGGCAACAAGTGCACTCTCCTATCCCTCTAGTGATTCTATTTCTATTTGTCCTTTTGATCTTGTTCACTCGATGTTTGGGGGTCCCATTCCCTTCGCTTCGAAAGTGGTTATTGCTATTATGTGATATTTATTGATGATTATTCTCGTCATACTTGGATCTACTTCATGTCCTCTCGCAGCCAGGTTCTCTCTATTTACCAGATGTTCGCCACCATGGTTCACACTCGCTTTGATTCGCCATTCGTGTGTTTCGTGCGTCGACTACCGGTGAATATCTATCTGGCGCTTATGCTTGTTTTCTCGCCGAAAGGGGCACTCTTCCCCAAGATTTGTCTCGGTGCTCACGCCGTATACAGTTGTCTCTGAAAGCGTAAGCATCGCCATTTGCTTGAGATCGCCGCGCCTCATGCTTGCCTCTTCTGTTCCCCCTCACTTCTAGGTTGAGGTTGTTTCTATTGCTGCTTTTCTCATCAACTCGCAGCCTTCCACCGCTTCTTCGTGGTTCTACTCCTGCCGAGTCTCTTTGGTCGAGCTCGAGAGTACAAATACCTTCGTAGCTTTACCAGGTTCTGCTTTCGCCCTTCTTCCACCTCATGACCGCACTAAGTCGATCGCTTAGTCTGTTAAGTGTGTTTTTCTTGGCTACAGTCTTGAGCATAAGGGTTATCGTTGTTATGACCTCTGTTGCTTGCTTGGATGAGGATTTCTAAGGATGTCACTTTTGACGAGTCCCGATCAGACTACCCTCGTTCCCCCATCACAAATTTCACCTTCAGATTCTCTTCATCGAGTCGATCTCCTTTTGATTTTTCCGACCATCGCTTTTCCACCACTGCTTCGCAAGATCATTCTCCATCTACTGCTCCCTCACCTCCGGCCTCCACTGCTTTGCCTCCACCGGATTTTCCTCCGCGCTCTTTTGTTGAGGTTTCCTTGCACTACTCTCGCTGGCCTCGGCCTTATTACTCCCTCTTGAGCCTTCGTCTCACTGGTCCTGCTCCCGATCCTTCCTCTCCATCCTTGTCGGGTCCAGCTCGCTTCTCCTAGATACGATCTTCGTGATCGCTCACACCGTCAAGCCGCTGAGCGCCACGGCCAGCACCGCTACTCTTCTCGAGCCTATGACCTCATCAGGAGGTCACGCCACCCCGAGTGGCAACGTGATGTTTGAGGAGATTGTCGCTGGAGCATACTAACACTTTGGATCTTGTGCTCTCACTGCTGCTGTTACTCCTATCACGTGTAAGCTGGTATACAAGATCAAGATCCACTTGGATGGTTCCTTGAGTGCTACAAGGCTTGTCTTGTGGCGCGTGGTTTTAGCAGAGCATGGTCGTGACTACGATGAGACTTTTCGCCTGTCGCTCACATGACCACTATTCTTACTCTCCTTGCTATGGCCTCTGCTCGACAAAGGGTCCATCTCTCGCTTGGATGTTAAGAATGCATTTCTCAATGGCGAGTTTGGCGAGGAGGTTTACATGCAATACTCTGGGTATTCTCATCCTTGATGGTATAGTTTGTCGCCTTCGCCGTTCTTCTATGGGCTCAAACAAGCCCTTGTGCTTGGTTTGATCTGCATCTCCTCTCGTTGTCACCGCCGCTGGTTTCTCCGCCGGATCACGACCGCTTCTCTTTGTTCACACCTCTCCTGGCCTAACGCCCCACTTCTATATGTAGATGACATGATCATTATCAAGATGACTCTCAAGACATTGCCTTTGTGAAGGAGCCTCAAATGAGCAATTCTTGATGTTTGATTTGGGTCCTCTTCGTTACTTCCTTGGGATTGAGATCACTTCAAGGTCCGAGGGCTACTATCTCTCCCAGAGAATTACATTCAGATATCCTTACTCGCGCTTGTCTCATTGATCAACAAGTGGTGGATACTCCTATGGAGCTTGGTGTTCACCTTCGACCCACTGATGGTGACCTCTTGAGAATCCCACTCACTACCGCCATATTGCTCTGGAGCCTTGTTTACCTTGGGATTACTCGACCGACATTTCTCACCCAGCTCACATCCCGAGTCAATTTGTCTCTACTCCCACTCACCTCCACTCATACCACCTTCTTTGTGTTCTTTGATATCTTCGTGGAACCATCACTGACGCCTTTTTCCTTCCTCGCTCATTCTTTATGACTTCAAGCGTGACTCGATGTGACCTAGGTTAGCGATCATTCGATTACGGTCTCTTTTTGCCTATTGTGTTTTCTTTGGTTCCTTCTTGATTGCCTAAAAGACTAAGAAGCGACTACAGCCTCGCTCGAGCTACCGAGGTCAGGGTTGAGATCTATGGCAATGTTGGATACCGAGATCACTTGGCTTCTAGAGTTCTTGCGATTTCGGTGTTTCGCTTTCACACCGACTCGCCTTATCGATATATATCGTGCGATTAGCATTGCTCGAGATCCCGTGAAGCATGAGCTTACCAAGCACATTGGAGTGGATGATTCAGACATGCGATCGCAGTGCAAGACCAAGTTATTGATCTTCGTGATGTGCCTTGAGTTTCAGCTTGGCAAATTTCTTCACTAAGGCACAGACTGAGCTCAAGATAGTTTCGACCTCTCCAAACTTAGTGTTGTTGATCCACTATGAGTTTGAGGGGGTGTTAGATATATATATAGTGTAGGGTGTTATTTGCTATTGTCCAACCTTGTACATGTTATATATTGGCCTTTGGCCCATTGGAATAGATCGACGATTATTCCAACCGGTGATACATTCGCCTACCTTCCCGACTCATCTCTTAAAAGAACCCTAAGAAAAGCCTAATAAAAAGAAAAAAATCGGAAAACCCGTGACTCAAAACAAACTCACCTCCTTATCTATCCTAATTCCTAACAACATGATCTCTTCTAACAACTACCCCTTGATCTCAAGTGTCTATGACTCAAATGTATACATGCACATCCCCTTATGATTGTTGTTGTGATGATATTGCAGGTGTTGCACATGGATAGAAATGACTACTATGGGGGAGATTCCACCTCGCTCAACCTTAACCAGGTAAGCAACTCCAATGAATTTAGTTAAATGCTGCAGGTTTTAGATTTGTTGACCCATTTCTTGTCAAGGAATGTTCATGTTATTACACAGTACATAATGTCCTTTAATTGATGTTGGCGGAGCATGTATACTAACCATGGTTTTGAATTCTCTTTTTGGGACAGCTCTGGAAGAGGTTTAGAGGGAAGACAAGCCCCGGCACATCTAGGTGCGAGCAGAGATTACAACGAGACATGGTTCCAAAGGTGCGATAGAGTCTCCTCTATCGAAATCTATCTTTAGTATCGTATAATGTATGCGGCAGTGCGGCACCATCTATGTTTGCGAGGATTACATAAACAGAAAACCCCATGATGGTGCATTGTTTCATTTTGATGAGAAACATTTGGAGCTTTATATGTGATAGATGTGGTGATTTACTGATTCAGCAAATAATGAAAATCCCATGTGTAACTACTGGAAAAAGTTATTTTGATACTCAATAATTAAATGTATTATTAAACTAGGGTACTATTATGACTCTTATGAGTAACATACTGATGTTATCAAAAAAATGTTTCTGTGATCAGTTTATGATGGCAAATGGGACATTGGTTCGAACCCTCATTCACACTGATGTGACGAAGTATTTGTCATTCAAAGCTGTTGATGGGAGCTACGTCTTCAGCAAAGGGAAGGTAATCTCATCAGCTTATGTCCTCCCTTTCTCTTTCATTAACGCATGTTTCCTGTATTTTCCATAGGTGGTTGTTAGATCTCCTGTATTCTGATCCTATGCTAGTGGTGTAACTTACCTTTATCTTTTATCATTTTCAATCAGATTTACAAGGTTCCTGCCACTGATATGGAGGCTCTGAAGTCCCCTTTGATGGGCCTTTTTGAGAAGCATAGAGCAAGGAACTTCTTCATTTATGTCCAAGATTACAATGAAGCTGATCCAAAAACACATCAAGGATTGGACCTTAATACGGTGACAACTAGAGAATTGATAGCGTGAGTACATCAATGCTTATTGCATTGTAACCATTGCTTTGTTAGTAATGTACTTATTGACCAATTGTAACGCTCCAAGTCTCCAACCCAGTTTGCCTAGTGAATCCTGGTAGTATTGGGAAATTGGGATTAGCCCCACATGGCCTATTATAGGAGTGTCAAGAGTAGCAGTTAATGCTTTGGGAACCATGCATATAAACCTCGATTACCCTTTCAGGCAAAACAACTACTAAAACATATGAGTTGGACACATCTTCAGTGTCACATACTCATATCAATATAGTTCCTTACTGCATTGTTCAGATCCCTTTCCTCATAGAAAATTGCTTGCCACATTGTTACATATTGCCTAAGGTGGACCTAGTTACATATAGATTGCCTTCTTTTTTTGCTTGTAACAATATCCTCCCTGATCTTGCTGTCTTCTAGTGGTTGTCTTCTGACAAAAATCCATTACTTTTTTTGTAAAAAAAAAGATTAAAGAAAATTGATGCCTTGCAAAATATATCATTGATTGGCCTTCAATCTTCCACATGTTGCGTAAAGGATATTTCTTGTGCTTGCTGTTACCTCTTTCTGCACATAAATAACTCCCTGTTTCCATTTGTGTTGTTTCAGAAAAAATGGTTTAAGTGATGATACAGTTGATTTCATTGGCCATGCACTTGCTCTTCATAGGGATGATTGTTACCTCGATGAACCGGCACTTGATACTGTAAAAAGGATGAAAGTAAGTCTTGACCAAAAGCTCTGGTTGATGGTTCCTAGTTTGTTACTATAACTATGGCTGTCAATTTGTCATAATCCCCAATTCCCTGTCATTGCTGTCCCTTTTAGCCGTGTCATTGCTGTTGTTTGAATATGCTTGCTTCATGGAGTTCATATACATTTTACCAGTTTTCTGCTTTTAGCTATATTCAGAGTCTCTCGCACGCTTTCAAGGAGGCTCACCGTATATTTATCCGCTATATGGGCTGGGTGAGCTGCCACAGGTTAGTCAATTTTTAATCTTTTAATCCAATACTTACATGTTTTTAGGATGCTTGTATGTTACAATGCTTTCTTATGCTACAGGGTTTTGCACGTCTAAGTGCTGTGTATGGTGGTACTTACATGTTAAATAAGCCAGAGTGCAAGGTATGCTTTACCACATGTCATGACACACAATCTAGGTAACAAACAAATCACACTCCTTTTCACTTGTGCCACCTAACTCATATAGGTTGAATTCGATATGGAAGGGAAAGTGTGTGGTGTTACATCAGAAGGTGAAACCGCAAAATGCAGTAAAGTTGTCTGTGATCCCTCGTACTTACCCAACAAGGTGAATATTCCTCCCTGTATTCAATTTAGATCCATTTCGATGTTATACTTATATCTTAGTACATTGCAAGCAATTTAGTGTATATTTGGACCTTTTCCCCTTATCTTCCCTTCTTGAGAACTTATTGCCTACTTAATTTTTATGTTGCTTTTGCTATATGATGCTTCCCAATTTTTTCATATATATGTTTGTCAACGGGTTAGGAAGATAGGCAAAGTTGCACACGCAATTGCTATTATGGGCCACCCTATCCCAAATACAAATGAATCACACTCAGTCCAGATTATTTTGCCACAGAAACAACTTGGACGCAAATCAGACATGTGAGGATTTTCTCAGGCTCAAATAATTTTCATTCGATGAATGACTAGATTTACTTGCTAATTGCATTATTTAATGGATCATGCTAGCTTGATTTATGACATTTCTATTGCTACTCTTGTTAGGTATGTCTTCTGTTGCTCATACACACACAATGTCGCACCAAAAGGGAAGTTCATTGCTTTTGTGTCTGCAGAAGCGGAGACTGATAATCCACTGTCTGAGCTAAAGCCTGGAATTGATCTACTTGGTTCAGTAGATGAGCTATTTTTTTGATATGTATGACAGATATGAACCAGTGAATGAGCCATCTCTTGATAATTGCTTTGTCTCAATGGTAAGTCTGCAGTATAAGTAACAAAATGAACATTCAGTTTTTCATTGTTTGACTCTTAGATGTTAATGGTATTTTTCTCACTGCAGAGCTATGATGCTACCACGCATTTTGAGACAACTGTGACAGACATTCTTAACATGTATACAATGATCACCGAAAGGTAACATGTTCTTCATCTTCATTTTTCTTTAAACAATATGTAATGCTTCTATGTAGTAGCGAAGCTAACTGCACATTATTAGCGTTTCCTGCATTCTGACAAACATTTTTTTAGAAGGATGAAAGATGAACACTTAACGAGATTGCTGTTAGATTTGCTAACCAATAAGTCTTTGCCCTTCCTTTTCGCTATCTTTTATATAGACTTCATGCATATCTAATCCACTCGATTCATTATTTTATGTTGCAAATATGGATTTTATCCTTCATATCCTAACTCCGCTCTCATTGCAGACTGTTGATCTTAGTGTGGATTTAAGTGCTGCTAAGCTGCTGAAGAATATTAAATTTCATAATAAAAATCCCATTGTTCGTCGAGATATACCCTTCCTTGAGGGGACACCACATGACAAACCATAATGGATGACTAGTTCTAGTTACTTCAGCTCCAGATTCTATTGGGTGTTCTGGTCAAATGTCTATCTGCATGTTTGTTGCTAGCAATGATATGCAAAAATGTTGATTCGAGATGTTTGAACATGGTGGTTTTATTTAATACATGAAATGGTGTAAGCAAAGGAACACGGTGACTTATGACCTTTGTGGGTTTATGTAGTGGTATCAAGCGGATTGAATACTGAATCAAGCAGTGGTCTTTCCAGATCCGTAGATTTGTATAATGATTTGTATTTTGTAAACGTAATACAAATTCACATATGGTTGAATACTGAATACAAATTGAATGTTATAACTAATACAAATATGAATCTAATACCTACTCAATTTGGTTGGATTCGGATATCCTCGTAATTAAGGTAAAGACAAGATATTTATGATACACAACACACTTAATCATTCTAATGCTATCTATTTCATCTAAAACATGCATTCACATTAAACTAAAAATATTTATCCAACTAATTAGTCATATTGTAATAAAATATGTATATTATTTTACTAAATTTGAATACGGTGCAAGTCTTGGATAAAATAACATTTTAGATGGCAAAAGTTCATATCATATTCGTATCCATTTTTTTATGTGCATATGAATATGGAAGAAATTGTTAAACAGATGGAAAAATCTAAACCATATTCAGTATCCTATTGAATATGGTAGTTGAAGAAAACAAATAATTAAGTATTTGATTGGCACCCCTAGTTTTATGTGATATATTATAAGCTGAAATGGATCATTTGCATTGAAGGTTTCAATGAAGAGGATGTACAGTGCATGACATTAGAAAGTCATCGCATTACTATTTTTATTAAATGAGATTTATATGCATCTCATAAACATTTTATGTTATTTAGAGCATATGCATAAATTATATATTTGAAATTTTTAATCAAATGTAAACCTCTAACTCAAACTAAAGTCACAAAAGAAATTTGAAATAAAAGCTCATGAAAATATGTGGAAAACAATTTATTTAAATACTAGAATAATTATCATGAATAAAAATGAATTTTATAAAATTTTGTAATCCAATTTAACCTTGAGAAAAATTCAAACTCAATTCATAAACATCTACTATAAAGGATTTAAAAATAAGCAAGTAAATCATGAACAGATGTTTAGAAATTTTATATGAGTTCTATTTTCACCTAGGAACAAATATGCAAAATTTAGAAATTTATAATTTAATTTGCTATTTTTACAACCGTCAAAGCGGAGAAGTTGAAATTAAATCAGCTCTTTTATTGTTCCTCCGAGCCAAGTCCAAACTTTCGGGCCCAGCCTACAAAGCTATGTTGTTTCAATTTAGCTCGGCTCGCTCGGCCACCCTCCTCTGCAGCTTGATCGTCAGAGCCCACTGGCGAGACCTTCCTCCACACAACCGTGCCGACGCTTTGCATGCACCTTACGGCCCTCGTTGTCTATGCCACGGCCACGGTGCACGCTCCGCCTCATGTGCCTAAAAGGGTCGTGGCGGCCCCCACCCCCGCCTGCCGCTTGCCTTCCCATTTCTTCCTCCTCCACCAAACTCAAGAACCCACCAGCAGAGTCTGCCTTTCACGTCCTTTCGGCAGAGTCGTTCGTGGTCGTTCCGGCCTCTGGCTACCTCCGCCATCTACAATGCGCGTCCGGCGACTACAGCTTTCCACTCATGCACAGAACTCTACTGGCGATTGGCGAAATTCTTAGAATGAGCGTCACAAGAACTAAGTTCTTCCTCGACCACGGCCGCCACCGCCATTCCACACCAATTCTTCTCCGATGACTCCTGCCTCAATTCTTCCCCATAAGAACACCCTTGGGCCTCACTGCCGAATCCTATCACACAGCCTGTGCCTTTCTACTACCAGTGTCGCCGTCGAGTGCTACCTCATGTCCTCGTGTCCGGTGTTGCCTCTATTATCGCGTTCGACCCCCCTCCGCCATCGCCGACCCTCCCCAAGGTTCCTGTAACCCACTGCACTCCATGCTTCCTAAATCGTCTCCCATCGCACCCGAACCCGCCGCCTTTGTTTCTCCTCCATGGCTGGCCGTCTTGGGTCCCACGGCAACCACAAGGCTTGCCAAGTCCCACCTCCTACTCCCTTAGCTTCATTAGTCTTCGGGAACCCATTTTTTAGGTTGTATTTGTTTCACCGCCGCTCCAACTGCATCGCGATGAGTGCCACCCACCACTTGGCCTCTCTGTTCCTCGAGCTTCCCGGGTGTTCTCTCTCACTCTCTGAAACTTGGATACACCAGTAAGGTAATGAGAATGACCCTATATCCAACACAGAATGCCACCCATAAATATGATTAGCAACTTGAAGTATGAATTGTAGAGGGGTTAGTTAGCAAAGAACACATTTCGGAAAAAAAAATTTTAGTGTAAGACATTGAATAGAGAAGAGAAAGGATTAGAAGAAAACTGGAAATGTCAATGTAACCTTCCCGATTAACCTCTCGTTTTTGCTTCTAAATATTGTAAATGTCCATTAGGTCATTTTCAGTGAGTTAGCAATTTTGAAAGTTTGAATTGAAGAGTCTTCTAGTTCCAAATTTTACGCTTCAGAGAAAAGATGTGTTGTAGATAGATGAATAGTTTGAAGATGATTAGATTCATCTCTCGAACTAATGGCTTGATCAAGGCAAGAGCTAGAAATGTATGGATTCAATTAACCATTGAACACTTAAGCTATCGATGGTAGTCAAATTTGAAAATCAAAAGTTGCTATGAATTTTCAAAAAAACAAACAGAGGTTAACTAACTCATTTGATGAAGTGTTTGTCGAAAAGGAAGTTCAAAGACTAGGTCTTTGTGTTTAGCTCTTAGATCTCTCAAAACATTGTTTATCAAATAAGTAATTGAATTAGTAAGAAGATTTAGATAATAAACACCCATGCTAAGAAAATTTCCCAATTTGATGCATGAACGAGAAACACCCTAATCTGAAAATCGGCAAAGTAGTGAGCTAAATAGTTAGGAGGTTAGTAAATGATATAAAGTGATTAACCTAGGTAATTGGAGGTTAACTAAAAACAAACCATCTACTTCTAATAAATATTATAACAGATTATTTTAATCACCCAAATGAGCTTTTTCTTACGAATATAGCTGTTAAGAAATTAGAAGGCTATTGGGAAGAAGAACAAGTTGAGTTAAATACATTGTTAAATGCAAAGATTAGTTAAGCAAACCTTTTATTAACTAGCCATTAGTGTTTTAATATGAAGGAGTGAAGTTATTTAGAAAGTAAGAATGAGGAACATGTATGTCAAATGACAGTGACCTTCACCCTACAAATAGTTAATCAAATTACATTAGTAGGATTAATGCTTAAGTAAAATACTAGTTGAAACAACAAGTTACCCCATAATTAGATATGGCATTGAGTTAGTTGGGAAGTAATTGTGATTAAAGACTAGTTGGAAATGGTAATAAGTTGTTGTAATTTAAATTTGTAAGGACCTTTCTTTAAAAGATCTATTCAAAATGAACAGAGACCCTGTCCTAGTTTCAAATTCAAAATTCATAATTAATTCTTATCAACTCCAATTTAAAAACCCAATTTTGTTGGTTTCCATTTGTATGGTGTTGTATTTGGGAATAGGTTTGACACATGTAATGTCACAAAAATCTCGAAAATTAGGATTAATTTCGTAAAAGGATTACTTTTACACTAGAAATTGAAGTAACTTCAAAACTTCATAGAAACTTCAGATGAACTCCAATTGAACTAAAATTTTCACCTAAATGCATCTAAAATGATAATATCACTAATATGTAAATCTCATGCATTTTCAAGCATTTTGGATTTTTTCGCTTTATCTGTTTATTCGCTATCGTGTTCTTCTAGATTCCAAATTGCACGAAGTGAACAATTACGCTCGAGAGTGAACAAGTGGACTTCCAACAAGGCAAGCATCCTATTGCATCATTTTGATCCCAGTTTTAGTAATTTAGTATTTTGAAATGCAATAATAATTGCTTGCATGCTATTTCAGTATCAATAATTTGTAAGTCTAGTTAGCTATATTCTAATCATTGTGGTTTTCCCTTAATTATTCCATACACCTATGTTTAAGTTAGGAATCATGTGTTTATTATGTATGTGAATGCTTAGCCATGCAGGTTAGTAGAAACGGTGGATCGATTGATGGGGTTAGCCTGCCAATCTTGGGAAACACTGGACATTCTTATCTTTATGATTTTGTTCAGGTTTATGAACATGAAGTTTGAGTATAAAATTTGTTTATTAAAACATGATTTAGATCTGGACAAGTGATTGATAGTGAGGTGTCGGCACCGAGAATTGAGCATTGTGGTAGTCTTGTCCGGATCATTAGGACCGAACTTTGGGCTATCATACCAAGAACTACTCTGACTACCACACGCTAGATTGGGCCGGTTTGGTCAAGTAAGGAGGATTTTATTGAGTTGGAAAATAGTGGAGTGAGGACATATGTGTTTGATCATATGTTCATAGGGATCCGATTGCAATTTAATATGTGAGCGGCATGTGTTTAAATTTGCTCATTTGGTCGGCATTCCTAATACAACTTGCGTGCCTCGCTTAGGTGTTCTATCAAGAGCTTATATTTAGCGTGATCGTCTCGCAAGGGTGATTCAACTCAATAAGATGTTCTGCTAAAGTACCAATCTCGACTCCATCTAATCGACATACCAAACGGTGTGTCATTATCCGTGAGGCTTACGCTGGTTGAGTCATGTGGGTAAAGATGTACACCCTCGCAGGTTTTCAATCTATTCAATAGCCGTGTCCTCGGTTATAGACAATACTTGATTTTGATAGACATCATCGTTAGACTTTGAAATAAAATTGACATGGGTATAACTAGTATCGGCATGGATGGTTGTCCATGTAGTTAGCTTATCAGTGGGCAACCACTTTGATAAGTTTGGATTTATTATTATAACTTTGTTATTTGTTTTCTTTTGTCCAAATTTTACTAAAATGGCCTTTGCACGCCTAATTTTGATAAGTTTGGATTTATTATTATAACTTTGTTATTTGTTTTCTTTTGTCCAAATTTTGGTTACTAAAATGGCCTTTGCAAATTAGAATGTGTAGGATTAAAACTTGTCGCTTTTACAAAAACTGCCAATACAACCTTCTTTTGGACAGCCTTTAGCATATATAATTTCTACTTTTGGATAGGCTCTATCATACACATTTCTTTTATTAGTTTGTGTAAGACTTACGAGTACTTTCTATACTCAATCGATTGTCCACTTGTTTCGGGAAAGAACGTGCATCTAATTGAGTTATAACCATCGCACCGCTCGGGCGATAGTATGATGCAACGGCTTTTACTCCGCTTGGTTGCTTATGGGTTTTGGCATGCCAACCCGTATTTTCTTTTTTATTTTTCAAGTTTATTCCAATGCGATTTATTTAATTATGATTAGATTTATTGTCGTCTCTACTTAAAAAATCGGCCATAAGGTCCTATTTATCTAAATTGTAATACTACTTCAAATAATTTTGTATATTCGACTACTTCAAGAGGATCAATATTGTTTGATATATGCATGTTAGTCACCGATCCTTGGGAACTAACATGATGCATATCCGGGAATCTTGAAATTCGATTCGCTTCATGTTTAGGGTTGTGCTTCTGCAATCACTTAAACTCAAACTAATTCGATTTTGGGGATCCCACAAAGGCAATCAATCGCCTGCGATCAAAAGCGAAGGTCCGGAATAGTTACAATGTTTTTGCTACAATAATATATTTGGATGTTGTGGTGCCATTGAGTCTTGTTGACACGTTAGAGAAAATATTGTTCGTCAGTGAACCTCTGCATTCTGCGAGAGGATCCAGATCCCATCGTAACCGTTCAATAATTTTGCATGTATTATTCTTCAATGTTGTGTTCTTTCCCATTATGTTACTTTGTGTTGCAGCGGTTTTAATTCTTGTTTGCCAAAAATCCCATTTTACCACCGGTAAGTATTTTCCTCAGAGGCTTTTGATTTTAATTTAAATGCAAACTTTAAATTTGACATGTTCTCACCAGAACTTGTTTTGGTACAAATAGGAAGACCGATTCTTGTGTGCCTACCACCGAATTTGAAACCTTGGCAGAGTTAGCAACTTCAGGTCCTAGGTTACTATTGGGTTCATTTGTTTGTGATCTCCTCACAAGTTACTTGCCTCGTGCCTTGAAGAATACGAGCCATTCTTATCATATTAGCTAAAATATGCTCCTATAGAGATTTTTTTTTTTATTCATTTTTTAATTTTTTTAAGATAGCATCTCCTAACTTTATTTCCAATTTTGACCACATTTGGTCATACCACGAATCTTGTCTTTGTCACACCACCGACCCATGGTGGTCAAATCTCCACGATAACCCTTGAGTCAACACGCCTCGTTTTTAGCAAACTCTTGTCACACCAAGAGATGAGTGCCGTTACTGCACGCAAGGTCCGTGGCGTGACAACATGCTTTGACATGACTACGTGTTGTGTGGCGTGATCAAAGGTCAAAATTGAAAATAAAATTAAAGATATTATCTTTAAAATATTTTAAAAATAGATTAAATAATAATAAAAAGTTCGCTCCTATATGGTTTGTTTGGAACAGGGAAATAAAAAATTTCAGGAATTTCTGTGTTCCAAACGGAGCCTGCAGTTCGCATTTGGTTGGTTGGTTTGGTTCACAAGCTCAGGGTTTCGAAGGCACAAAACTGCAGTTTAGATGTCACTTGTGCATACGCTAACGATGACATGATCTCATTATACGGGAGAGATACCAGACCTTGGCTGTACCGGTTACCCATTTTATACTGGCCAAATAGCATCATTCAGAATTTTGAATGTGTACCGGTAACTGGCCTGAACAAGACAACAAGTTTATTCCATTCAAATACAAAAATATTCAATACAGAAACAGAGCAATGGATTGATAAGAAAGCCATCATCTTATTACCTCCCTCAACATGATTTATCTTCATTATCTTAACACTAATACTTTCATTAGCTTGGCACAAGCAAATAGTAATAATCATTTGCCTAGGATTTTAAATTTAAATCCAAAGATTAAAATCTAAAAATTTCGGACTAGTATTTTTTTCCACCGGTCCAGGCCGGTGGGAAAACACACACATATCATACAAGCCATTGCTTTAGAACACACTGCCCATTACTGATGCTTTATCACTCTATGGCTATGCTACCACCGGCATCATTGCCTTCCCGTGCTGCCTGTTTCATCATTTCGATCTTAACAGAAGGCCCTGCCGAATCGACAGGGTTAGTCGATTCGGCCCTGCCGTGCCCTCCTTCAATCCTTTTCTCCTCTTAACCTGCTCTGCCCAACCCAGGACACCCTGCTGCACATGCTCGTTGAAGATTTCCTTCTTGTAGAAGCTCCCCATCTTTGCGCACAAGACAGGAAAACATCCATTAATCTGTGTTGACGATTAGTCGATTACAAACATCGTATGATAGCGGAATATTGGCTCACCTGCGTTACAATTGCATACAGAGGCAGGGTGCTGTAACTGCAGAGAAGTTGAATAATGATCCTGCAATAGAAGGATGGATGCAACAGTTAAAGAACAAATTCATGTTTGCATTTTTCATATGGGATAAGAAACTGGAGGCATGTGTAAAGTACCCAATAACAAGCCTTGGAACGATGAAACCAACTTTCCCCATGATGCAGGAGTTGAATCCATAAGTGGTCTACAAAAGGAAATAGGGTAAGCAATGCCGTCATCAGTCATTACATTTAACTGAACTCAATTCACAAACACGCCGCAATGCTTACCAGTATCCAGAAGAAGAATGCAATCTCAAACGCATTCTGAAAGAGAATGAAGTGGATTAGGTACAGGACAATCCTTGGCCGTCCTAACCAGAAGTGGACATCTGATGGTTTTACAACCAAATCGCCTCAATCGCCGAAAGTGCTTCTCAGCTACCTCATGGGCTAACTGATCTATGATGTGCTCCAGCTTAGTGCCAACGGCTAATAAAGCTGCAAGGAGTATCAGAATAGGAAGCGCCCAGTAAGACCATAGTCCTTGATCCTTACACACAGTTCAAAATTTATTTGCGGCACAATTGTTTGCCTTCAGATTATGTGCAAGGTGTAGTTTATATTTCTACAGGTTGCTACATAGTGACTTGGAGAACATTAGCATTAGAAAGGTTTCCATAGTTTCAATTGTAAAATCAAAGATCAAAGAGCTCACAAGCATGTCATGATGTGATTAGTAACATCTTCAGTGCAAATATTTATTGGTTCCTCTAAGTGATCTTTAAAATTTAGAGAAAACTTGATTGGCACTTTAAAACAAAACATTATTACATACGCACTTACAAGAAGGGAAGGAAAGCAATCCAAAAGTATGCGTGCCAGCCTGCAGGTAAACAAAATGAGGCGTAAGCAGCTTAAAGCTTAAATCCTGAAATATTACGGCGCCTAGCTGCTGCCATGTGGAAAGGACAAAACTGTTTTGGCAAGAAGATTCTACGGGAAAATAGAAACGACAGAAGTGCTTTTCAGAAAGGATGAACTAAGCTTTACCATTAACATTCAGCAACAGGAAGATCACCACGAAGATCCACAAGTACCAGCTAAAGGAAATTTATACAGCATGGTTAAGTTGTGCATAGCAAATTATCTTGGAGTTTAAAAGGAATATATAAACGACTGTACAACTCTTTGTATTACCTTATACCAACCACTTTCTTAAAATCAGCCTCTAAAACCCTCATCATGTATTTATGGAAATCAAATTTTAGGTTTCCACGGCAGTGAGTCTGCAATCCAAAAGGACCTCATGTTTACAGAAAATGAAAGGACATAAGATTAGCTTAGTATGAGCTAATGCTTACCATGATAAAACCAAGACGCATTGTGGTGTAGTCAAATTTAGCTACTGAACAATAAAACTGCTTACCAAAAGAATGCTGAAAGGAAAAAAAGGCCAATTAGTTTGTTGTATACCAACCAGACTACATGAAATTTCGCAGCATACAACAATATATCTGACAGAAGAGCACATCACATGCATTGCTTACCAGCCAACTCAACATAATAGAATCTTTGCCAATGCCCTTGAAATGTTCCTTGATAAATTCAAATTGGTGCACACGGGTCACCATCTTAGGCCCTGCAATTTCATACGATTTTATCATCCTATCTCAAATAAACAAGTCCTCAACAAAGCAGCTTATTTTTTCACACATATTTACCAATTTCACAGAAGAAAAACTGCTGTAAACCCGCAAGTGTATCATTGCACTCAAATATGAACAGAAAGCAAGGTTCTAATACCATTTCCTGTAGCATTTTTCTGAATCTCATCCTCCCACTGTTTCCATTGGTGTATCTGAGTAAGAGAATACAGTAAAAATCAGCTGACAATACAAAAGGGAATTATCTTGACAACTGCAAGGCGTATCATAACTCATGAGTGGCTTACCTTTGCGCCTCCTAGAAGCATAGTTGTAACACTGAAAATAACATGTCATTGATAAGCGAGAACAAATATGAAATATATCAACCATGTTATTGTTGAATCTGAAGGCAGCAATGGAACTTTTCCCAATTAAAACAAACAGTAGAATTCATGTATATCATTAAACCATAAGAAAATCTGACAATTGTTGAATCTTA